>JACXGI010004428.1:18818-54068 GCA_016801175.1 Esox masquinongy | reverse complement strand
ATTTGATGAGCTCAAGAACCTTCCATTCATCATTGAGGTCTGACTTGCGTGTGTAAGCCAGTGCTATGTCTTCCGGTATGAGCTGCAGAAGCACCGGGCATAGCAGGCATCCATATGTATCACTGTATATCCCTAAGGATTCTAGACTGCGAATCTGTATTTCACATTCATCATAAAGGTGTCTCAAAGCTGCGACGTCTGATGATTTCTTTACAGGAGTTAGGCTCAGCAGCTTGGACATATGTGCGCTGATTACAATGTCCTTTCTTCCAAAACGGTTCTGAAGCAATTCCACTGCTGCATCATAATTGCTATCAGTCATGGTAAATCCCGCCACAGCTCTGGCTGCTGCCCCAGTCAGATATGACTTCAGGTAGGTGAACTTCTCTCTTTTACACAGAACATTGTTGTTGTGGATAGCAGTTTCATACTGAGACTAGAATTCTTGCCACTGGCTTATTTCTCCACTGTATTTCTCTATCACCAACTTGGGCAGTTTAACAGTCTGTGCGTTAAGAGATCTGACTGAACTTGCTCTTGCATCGCTTGCCCGCGGGTTCTTTGTCTCTACTTTCTGAATCCGTCTTTTTGTGCGAGTCTTCCATGTGAGAATGCGGTCCTGGTAATCCTGAGTATTTGCTATCTCCGCCTCCAATTCGTCCATAGGCGTTTCGTCCTCAATGCCTTTGTCTAAGTCCGTTAAACTTTCCTCCTTGGTCGGCAGTACTGACATCATTTCACATAGTTTATCACAGTCGGGCACATCCTTGCTCACCTCCTCTTCCATACGAGTCAACAGCTTTGGTGTTGAGGCGCGGATTGTGCGCCGCTTCTTTTTCATCCTTTCAAAGAACTCCGTCATCGCATTAACTACGCTAGCTACCAACTTCGACAGTTCAAAGTCCTACAAGCTTGACTTCCCGGGTTTTGGCTCCAAAATGAAGTGGAATGGCTTTGAATGATGACCGAAAACGCTTGTCTTCTACTGTGAACATTTATTGTTCCATATGCTGCAGTTTACAAACAAGAAAGTTAAATTAGGCTTGATGGACTCGTTTGCATCTAGCGTCTCATGTTCATCCCAGTAAGCTAGCAAGAGTACAACAGACAACTTCCGTGTAGGCTACTTCAAAATAAAAGCACTAGCTGTGACGGTCTGCAGTAACTAAATTACTGGTAAACAAATAAGGTTGTGTACCTTTTCACATATCAGCTGTGACTCAAGTACTGTAAATAATGTAAATAGTGAGTTTTAATCACACTATAATTTAACATTTTCTTTAAACTGTTTTAAACTAAACAACATGAATTTCTTATTCAAGTGCTTTAAACAAACATTTCACAACAGTACTAATGACTCAAAATGACTTAAAACCGACTTTTACTCAAATGTTTTGTTTGAAAGGAAAAGGTTCCCATCATGCTTCACTGCAGGTTGATATTTTAGAATTGTTTTATTATCCATTTTTTGGCATGTCCATTGACTGATTCATTGACTGATTGACTTAGCTACACAAAGATCAAACACATAAATTTTTCTAATCCAATTATGTAGTTATTTTTTTTTGCAACCGTTACTGAAATATTGCTCCAATTAATAAAAAATTCCATCTCGCTGCTGAACACTGGATTCTGGACACTTTGCCAGAATGTGCCTTGCAGGTAGGGCTGCATAATTCTGGTTAAGTTCTGGTAATGGTTTCGAGGAACCTCAGAATACCGGTAGATGCTGTGATTCGTAGGAAAGTTATAAGAATTTAGCACCAATGACTTTCTTCAAAATAAAGCTCTCGGGCATATGTAATGTATTGTGAGTTGAACATTGGTCTCGGAAGTCACATATATGACAAAGGATTGCTGGTGAGTTCAATAACCATGTCTCTGTCATTAACATACAGTCATGGGTGGTAACCCATGAAAGGGCAATGCATACCGGGTAATTATTTTGGAGGTGTGATTTAGTGTATTACACAATTATTTTAAGCTAATACTCAAATCTGGATCCCGTAAGACTTAACTGGTTTGAGTAATCACTACAAAACAATTTTAATTAACTACCTGTACTCAAATATTTTCAGTGCAGCTGGTTTCCACTAATGTTTTGAGTAATGTGAACAAACTGGAGTTTACAGTGCAATAAAAAGCCCCTGGGAAGAAATGACCCTGTCTTTCATGACACTTTTATTCACCCATGGTACAACTTGTATCTCCTCTGAAGCTGCAGGATTTAATTCTAAGCCTTGAATACTAAATTCCATGTACACAGCCACACACATGCGCACGTAGTCACACACACATACGCACACACATCCATAAAACCAAACAAACCCAGATAAATGATGACCACTACAAATTATTTTGAAAAGCTCATCCTTTCTGCCTCCGTTACCTTGTTACATTTTCCTGCATTCGTATATATATATATATATATTTATATATATATATATATATATATCCTATATCCTATTTTTCATACTTGCCAAGGAGGAAAAATGGTGTGTGTGTCTTACATAATAACCATAAACATGAAAGAACAGAAACGGATATTGAAGCCCTCCGTAGGGTATTCCTTCCTGCAGCACTGACTTAAGACATCAGAAAGTGAGGCCTCGTAATTGGCTCTCACCCCGGGGATGTGTACACTGTAATGGTCTCTGATTGGTCATTTGTTCAAGCAAATGTTTCTCATCAGTCTCCACGGGACCAGTTCATGACTACCCACGGACCTCTTCTGGCTACGCCTCCCTACACAATAGGAAAGAAATGGAGAAAACACGCGTGCGGGCCTGCGTGTATGGGGCTGTGCACGCGTGTGTTTCTGTTGATTTAAAAGCTCTCCTCAACCTCTCCTCAACCTCTCCCTGGTGGTCTGATGTACCCTCCTCCGCTGCTGTAAGGCTATAACTTCTGCTGGCCCAACGGGCACATTGAGTACAGCAGCTGTCATTAGTTACAATGCATTACATCACTATGGGGAACCACGGAAATGTTATTCTGTATTGCTGGGATGCTGCCAGAGGAAGATTCTCCGTGAAAGGTTGTCAGCTCACACACTGCATTCCAAATAACGTCCTCTACCATGCATTTCTACATAGTGGATGATTTAGTCCTCTCAAACCTAGTGCACTGTGCAGGGTCTAGGTTGCTGTTTGGGACGTGCTGTCCGGCTCTCTGTAGACAGCGATCCGACTGCGACCTTGGTGCCGCTGGCTAATAGCCACTCAGCTGAGCCCCAAAGGACTGGACCAGTTGATTGGCTTATGACCACGCAGCTGAGCCCCAAAGTAGCGGACCAGTGAAGTGGTCCAGCCAGCCTCCTGCTGTGTGTGGTGATGTACAGCAACTTGGGACACGTCTCTGCTGAGTTAGTAATTTTCCCCATCTGCACTCCTTCGCTACGGCTGCTATATTGATTCCGTGCCCTTGAGCTGACTTTGGGCTGAATGTGTTGGCTAAGGAATATATACATGCACAAGTTATTCAATGAAGACGTTAAGTCTTTAAGTATCTATACCACTATATCTGAATGTACCAATTGTAGAAAAAACACGCTGTCGCAATATTATTTTCATGTCAAGATGGAGCACAATGAGAATACTCAGAATCAGTTGTTAGGACAATAACAGTTTGTTTAAAAATCAATATATCATTACTTAAACCTTCACGAGTTTATGAATTAGTCCTGGGGGCAAAGGCTTCCTCCGCATAACATTGCTCTTCTGCAGCCCATTCCACACCAAGCAAACCTAGCCAAAACCAGGAGGACATGTGGCATGGAGACCAGAGGGCAAGCACGGGAAGTCATGTAGAGACATGCTCCCCTCTCCAACACCGGCAGGGCCTCACTGCAACACGTTTCACACTGCTGAAAACCAACTCAGCCAAGCTAGGGGTCTGATCCGCTAAATTCAACCTCCACAGTTGCTGAAGTCTTACTGGAAAGGACGTGAAAAATAAAGAAATAACAATGTACATTTTAGTCATTTAGGAGACACTCTTATCCACAGAGATTTGCAGTTAGTTGGCACGGTCGATTGACAAGTAAATGAGACATGGAGAAAATGTACTCCCTTTCAAGGCTGGCATCTTCTCTACGCCTGGCACGGCCCTGACTGTGACAGGAGGCAGGGGCATGGAACAGGCAGATGACAGCGCCATGGGATATGGGCAAAGGGTAAGGATCCCAACACCCACATCCATGGTTGCAAATCATTGTCAGTTGAGGGGGTGATGGGTGGGGAGAGGTAAGCAAAAGACAAGGAGGAGAGAGTGACTTAAAGGGGTATGTAAAATACCCCCCCCCCCCGCAGTCCCTGACCTTTGCCTTTCATGAACTATTGCTTGCATGTTTTTTTTATTTCTTTTTTTACCTCCCAGAAGACTTTGCTGACAACTACTTCATTGGGTTAAATATTCTCTATTATTGCTGAGTCGTGCGATTGTCCCACCTAGCTTTAACAAGATTAAATAGAATAACTAAGAGTGGCTCTGGATGAGAGGGTCAGATAAATGCAAATGTAAAGTACAAAAAGACATGAGTGGACAAGTCCTGTTCAACATAATCCTCTTCAATACAGTCCCGTTCAATATACAGTAGTCCTGTTCAACATTTTTCTTTTCAATACAGTCCTGTTCAACATACAGTAGTCCTGTTCAACATACAGTAGTCCTGTTAAATATATTCATGTTCAACACAATCCTGTTCAACACAATTATATTCTACCTTTAAGGTTTCTCTTTATTGTGAGTAGCTGGATGTAGGCCTTTATTATTTCTTTTTAATGGTGCTTATCAAAGCTTACAGCAGGAGGATGCATCCCCACAATGTTCTGACAATGCGACTGTACAGAAGCTAATTAGAACCATTTGTTCGTTTATCTTGGGCTCTATACGTGTCTCTGTCTCTGATGAATTCAGCATGCTCAAGCTAATACCTAACAGCGTCTTTGACACAAACACATAGGAGAAAAACAGCAGGTTATGACCGAGGGTCCAATGGAGGACAGGTGCTGTGTGAAGATGATTTCACGTTTTCTACAACACTCTTTCTTTACAGAGAGGACCAGAGTACAACTACTAATTATGAAACCCAGCAGGTGTGCAGGTAGAAGCCACAAAGGTAATTCTCATTCTGCGCTTAGGGTATTAATTTAATTTGGAACATGGAACATGTGGTACCGTAATCTGAGATATGAAGGATGAATTTTCATAGGCAGCTTAACTCTATATTTTTCAACTAATGTGTCTCGTAAACATTCAGGTCAAGTCTGAAAGAAATTGCAGAATTTGGGCTGTTTGAGTAAATGTAGCCAAAGCATGTGTGAATTTGAAATGCACCTGTTTGAAACTACTGGACCTGCATAAGTACTAGTGGTGTGCCTGCCTGGTCATACTTCTATCTCTATACTATCTGTAATCCATTTGTCACATGTGATAACCATAATCGTGATTGGTAAACCAGGAAGTGTGTTTCAAGTGATGGTATAGTCTATACTTCATCTGTTCATTACTGTTCCATCATTCAGAGTGTCATTGCAATTATGATGTTCCTTTACTCACTCAATACATGTTGATTGTTTAACTAACTGCTACAGGAAACCGAACAAGGGTACCGAACTGAATATGCAACCTGGTCTCATTTGAATGCGTAAACTATTATACTACAGTGGATATAAAAAGTCTACACACCCCTGTTAAAATGCCAGGTTCTTGTGATGTAAAAGAATGAGACAAAGATAAATCATGTCAGAACTTTTTCCACTTTTAATGTGACCTATAATGTGAACAATTCAATTGAAAAACAAACTGAAATCTTCGAGGGGGAAAAATTAAAAATAAAAACCTTACAATAACCTGGTTGCATAAGTGTGCACACCCTCTTATAACTGGATGTGGCTGTGTTCAGAATTAACCAATCACATTCAAACTCATGTTAAATAGAAGTCAATATGTTAAATAGAAGATTTTCCAGACATTTTCTTAGTTGCATCTCAGAGCAAAAGCCATGGTCCTTAGAGAGCTTCCAAAGCATCTGAGGGATCTCACTGTTGAAAGATATCAGTCAGGAGAAGGGTACAAAAGAATTTCCAAAGCATTAGATATACCATGGAACACAGTGAAGACAGTCATCATCAAGTGGAGTAAATACGGCACAACAGAGACATAACCAAGAACTGGACGTCCCTCCAAAATTGATGAAAAGACGAGAAGAAAACTGGTCAGGGAGGCTTCCAAGAGGCCTACAGTAACATTAAAGGAACTGCAGGAATTTCTGATAAGTACTGGCTGTGTGCTACATATGACAACAATCTCCCGTATTCTTCATATTAATGAGCTATGGGGTAGGGTGGCAAGACAGAAGCCTTTTCTTACAAAGAAAAACATACAAGCCCGGCTGAATTTTGCAAAAACAAACATCAAGTCCCCCAAAAGCACGTGGGAAAATGTGTTATGGTCTGATGAAACCAAGGTTGAACTTTTTGGCCATAATTCCAAAAGGTATGTTTGGCGCAAAAACAACACTGCAAATCACCTAAAGAACACCATACCCACAGTGAAGCATGGTGGTGGCAGCATCATGCTTTGGGGCTGTTTTTCTTCAGCTGGAACCGGGGCCTTAGTCAGGGTGGAGGGAATTATGAACAGTTCCAAATACCAGGCAATTTTGGCACAAAACTTTCAGGTGTCCGTTAGAAAGCTGAAGATGAAGAGGAGGTTCACCTTTCAGCACGACAACGACCCAAAGCACACATTCAAATCCACAAAAGCATGGCTTCACCAGAAGAAGATTAACGTTTTGGAATGGCCCAGCCAGAGCCCATACCTGAATCCAATTGAACATCTGTGGGGTGATCTGAAGAGGGCTGTGCACAGGAGATGTCCTCGCAATTTGATAAATTTGGAGCGCTTTTGCAAAGAAGAGTGGGCAAATATTGCCACATCAAGATGTGCCATGCTAATAGACTCCTACCCAAAAGGACTGAGTGCTGTAATAAAATCAAAAGGTGCTTCAACAAAGTATTAGTTTGAGGGTGTGCACACTTATGCAACCAGGTTATTGTGAGTGTTTTATTTTTTATTTTTCCCCCTCAAAGATTTCAGTTTGTTTTTCAATTGAATTGTTCACGTTATAGGTCACATTAAAGGTGTGTAGACTTTTTATATCGACTGTATATCTGTGGAACCTGATTTCATATGATCTGTTACATTACGTTAGGTCACATAACAATGCACTACCAAAACGTGTTATACATTACGAATTGGCTAAAACGTAACATATGTTACGAACGCTACTAAAACGTATCATATATTACGAATTTACACAAAACATCCAAGCTGTGCCTCAAACCGGCGAGGTTCAGCTCTGCAGACAGGTATTCTACCCATTGCTCCATAGAGGAACAAGTAATAGCCTTACCAAGGTTGCTACAATATGTAATAAATACTTTTTACAGTTACATTTAACATTAGATATCACAGCACTGGGGTTAAGGTTAGGTTTGAGGTTTGGGTTAGAAAAAAATCACTTGCACTTTAACATATTGTAGCGACCTCGCTAACATCACTACTCGCCACCCCCTAACAGGAAGTCCCTATTTAGAGCAATGGGTAGTGCACCCATCTGGAGAGCTGAAAGATGTGGGTTCAAAATGCAGCCTGCCAATTGTTGCTTTTTGGATTATTATTCTGGATTATTACTCAAATGTTACTTCACCTAACATAATATGTCATGCAAATTCAGCTGTCAAATATTTTTGTAAAATAGTTTACGTATTCCAATGCGTATTACTCCCACGTTTCTTCACCAAACGTAATATATCTTACAAATTCGGCTGTCAAATATTTTCGCAAAATAGTTTATGTATTCCAATGAGACTTGGTTGCAACATGAGATAACTCTATAAGGTCACTCCCACAGAATTGTTAAGTCACTCCCTAAATTCCCTGGACGGGTTGTAACAGGCTCACAGGAAATGTGTGCAGCAGCCTGGGGACGAGATTACACATATGGAGACACAGGGATGCTCTCGCTTGGATGCTCATCTGGTACTGATGTGTCTTTCTCCCGGTATGCATAGTAGTGAAAGAAATATGTAAAAATGTTAGGGAGTCTTGGCTTAGCAATGACATTAAGTCATTGCCTTCCAGCATCATTAAGAGAGGACTGTCACGTGTTTGGAAGGGAGTGGTTCCAGGTTGGATGTGGGTATGTGGTAAATGTGGAGAAATGGGTACCAGCTAATCAAAGCAGTTTGAAATAATTGAGTGTGGTTCCTTCAGGCATTCAGACATAAAGTAGCAATCATGTCAAAACAACTGTTGAGTCAGTTTGGCAGATAAATGTAGCACATGGAGATATGAGAAACTCACTCCTCAAATGAGCACGATAGTATATCTTAAAAGCCAAAATTTTTCATAACCAATAGAGATGCTGTGAGACTGAGGACACATTCACAGCAATGACCTGAAAAGAATTACAGTTAACTGCTTTGCTCAGTGACAGAACAACTGATCTTTCTGTTACTGGTCAGGTGCTCTAACCACTAAGCTAGCAGAGGGGGATAGTCATGTGTCTCTGTGACGAACTGGCCCTGGGTTCAATCCAGGTGTGTGCCGAATTGGAAGCAAGCAATGTGACGTCCTTGAGAAAAATAGAGAAAGGAGAGAGAAAAGAGAGGTGAGAGATGCAGAGAAATGAAAAGAGATACACAAATTAGAGCAATCGGAAGTACATGTAGACTGAGCAGGTAACAGCAGTTTGTAAAGTTCAGGTGGTGTGAGGTGAAATAAATGACACCAACCAGCACTGGCAGGAAGGGAGCACAGCATTCTGATACGGCATCTACATCTCCTTCTGCCATGTCCCCTCTAACGGATGACTTGTCCAGTCAGGGAAGACAGGGTGGACATTAATCTTGTTCTGGAGGCAGATCTGTGATTATGTGACTGGTTGAGTTAATGTTGAGGTCAGAGCTTGCAGTTTAAATTTGCGACATGGTCTAAGATGACAATTTGACCAGGCTTAGTGCTTGTTTGTTGTTGTTTATACACACACACATACACAACCATAAAACACAACAATATAGTTTACAAATAATAGGGTAAAGAAAGAAATATGTCATTTACATACATACAGTACTTAGTCAAATGAGTCAATACTTTGTAGAAACACCATTTGGCAGTGATCACAGCATGAAGGCTTCTTGGGTATTTCAGTATTTGCTTTGCATATCTGGATTTTGGGATTATTTCCCATTCTTCGTGGCAAATTTTCTGAAGCACTGTCAGGTTAGATGGGGTGTGTGAATGAATGGCAATCTACCTGTCTTTCCAACGATTTTCAATGGTATTAAAATCAGGGCCACTCAAGCACTTTCTTGTTCAGGATAGTTTTTTATCATTGGTTTTCCTGTATTTCTGGAGTCATTGTTCTGTTAAATGGAAATCCTTTCCCCAGTTTAAAATCATTTGCAGTCTGAACCGGATTCTCATGAAATAATTGTCTGTATTTGTCACCATTCATTGTTCCTTCAATCCTGAAAAGTCTCCTAGTTCCTACCGCTAAAAAGCATCCCCATAGCATGATGCTGCCACCACCGTGCTTCACCGTAGAGATGGTATTACCTGATTTTAGCTGATATAATGTTTTGTATTAATGCCACAGAGTTATATATTTATCCCACCTATCCAATCTTTTACCTTCTGCTCATATGCCTTTTTTCCACACCCCAGGCACCCTGTCATGAGCCTTTTTCTCTGGAGCGGATTCAGTCTAGTTTCGATTGATTAAAGGATGCAGAGATTTTTGTCCTATTGACAGGTTGTCCCATCTCAGCCAAGGAACTTGGTAGTTATTTAGTTGTAACAGGTTCTGGGTCACACTCCAAGAAGAGTCTGGGTGGTTCCATTTGTAGTTCTATAATGATGGCGCCCAATGTACTCTTTCATGACTCTAAATGTAGCTGTATTCCCTTCCCTAGGCTAGATATACATTGATAAGACAAAACATTATGCTACTGCCAAATATGCTACTGGTGCCATTACTTCCCCAGGTAATGGCACACATGTACACGGCCGTCCACGTGATGTAAAAGAAAATGGGACTTACTGGACCCATTAAGTCCCATTACAAGCAACCTTCTTCCACTGCTCCAAGGTCCAGTTCCGATGCTTGCGTGCCCATTGTAGTCACTTTCGACAGTGGTCACAGGGGTCATCATGGGCACTGACCGGTCTGTAGCTAAGTAGACCCATACGCAGCAGGGTGCTATGCACTGTATAAATCCCAACGATTCTCCTTAGTTTAATTTACAGTGCCAGAGCAAAGGGCTAAAATAGTTCATTACTAATTTTACTTTGTACTTAATTTGTAAAAATCTCTAAAAACAAAAAGTTACATTGTTGGTTATAGTGTGTGGCACAATACCTATTAATATACATGTCAACATATAGATGAATATACATTTAAACAGTTGCATTAATATACATGTAAACATTTGCATGAACAGACAACTCAGTATTCACATTAATATACAGTTCATGTCAAAATAAACATTCACATACAGTTAGGTCCAGAAATAATTGGACACCTACGCAAGTTTTGTTATTTTGGCTGTTTACCAAAATATATTCAAGTTACAGTTAAATAATGCTTAGAATGCAATCTCTTAGAGAGCAGTCTCTCAGCTTTAATTTGAGGGTATTCACATCCAAATGTTTAGGAATTACAGCTCTTTAATTTGTAGCCCCTCTTTTTCAATGGAACAAAAGTAATTGGACAATTGACTCAAAAGCTGTTTCATGGACAGGTGTGTACAATTCCTTTGGTATTTCTTCATCAATGAAGCAGGTAAAAAATCTGGAGTTGATTCCAGGTGAGGCATTCACATTTGGAAGCTGTTGCTGTGAACCCACAACATGCGATCAAAGGAGCTCCCAATGCAAGTGAAACAAGCCATCCTTAGGCTGCAAAAAAAAAAATCCATCAGGAACATTGGGAGTGGCCAAATCAACAGTTCGATACATTCTGAGAAAAAAAGAACGCTCTGGTGAGCTCTGCAACACAAAAAGGCCGGGACGTCTATGGACGACAGCAGTGGTGGATGATCGTAGGATCCTTTCCATAGTAAATACAAAGCCCCTTCACAACATCCAACCAAGTGAAGAACATTCTCCAGGAGGTAGGCATATCATTATCCAAGTCTACTAGAAAGAGAAGACTTCACGAGAGCAAATACAGAGGGTTCACCAAAAAGTGCAAATCATTCATAAGCCTCAAGAATTGAAAGGCCAGATTAGACTTGGCCAAAAAACATCTAAAAAAGCCGGCCCAGTTCTGGAACAGCATTCTTTGGACAGATGAAACTAAGATCAACCTGTACCAGAATGATGGGAGGAAAAAAGTATGGAGAAGGTTTAGAACGGCTCATGATCCCAAACATACCACATCATCTGTAAAACACGGTGGAGGCAGTGTGATGGCATGGGCATGCAAGGCTTCCAATGACCCTGGGTCACTAGTGTTAATTGATGATGTGACAAAAGACAGAAGCAGCCGGATTAATACTGAAGTGTATAGGTCTGCTCAGATTCAACCAAATTCAGTGAAGTTGATTGGACGGCGCTTCACTTCACAGATGGACAATGACCCAAAACATACTGTGAAAGCAACCCAGGATTTTTTTATGGTATAGAAGTGGAATATTCTGCAATGGCCGAGTCAATCATCGGATCTCAATCCGATTGAGCATGCATTTCACTTGAAGACAAAACTTAAGGCAGAAAGACCCACAAACAAACAACAACTGAAGACAACTGCAATAAAGGCCTGGCAAAGCATCACAAACGAGGAAACCCAACATTTGGTGATGTAATTTGTCCAATTACATTTGAGCCCCTAAAATAAGGGGACTGTGTATGAAAATTCCTAAATGTTTCATATGATATCTTTGTTCAACCCCTTCAATTAAAGCTGAAAGTCTGCACTTCAATTGCATCTCAGTTGTTTCATTTCAAAACCATTGTGATGGCATACAGAGCCAAAATTATGAAAATTGTGTCAGTGTCCAAATATTTCTGGACCTAAGTGTACCCATGAATATAAATGTCATTACACATTTTAAAGATAGACAGATTAATACACATGTACACTGTATTCACACAATAAAATGCACAGTAATATACACCAATCAGCCATAATATTATGACCACTGACAAGTGAAGGGAATAACATTGATAATCTCGTTATCATGGCACCTGTCAGTGGATGGGATATATTAGGCAGCAAGTGAACATTCTGTCCACGAAGTTGATGTGTTTGAAACAGGAATGGGCAAGCGTAAGGATCTGAGGGACTTTGACAATGGACAAATTGTGATGGCTAGATGATTGGGTCAGAGCAAATCCAACTGCAGCCCTTGTGGGGTGTTCCCGGTCTGCAGTGGTCAGTACCTATCAAAGGTGGTCCAAGGAAGGAAATGCGGTGAAACGCCGACAGGTTTATGGGTGACCAAGGCTCATTGATGCACGTAGGGAGCGAAGGCTGGCCCGTGTGGTCCGATCCAACAGATGAGCTACTGTAACTCAAATTATTGAAAAAGTTAATGCTGGTACTGACTGAAAGGTATCAGAACACACAGTGCATCGCAGTTTGTTGCAAATGGGGCTGCGTAGCCGCAGACCAGTCAGGGTGCCTATGCTGACCCCTGTCCACTGCCAACGCGCCTACACTGGGCACGTGAGCATCAGAACTGGACGACGGAGCAATGGAAGAAGGTGGCCTGGTCTGATGAATCATGTTTCCTTTTACATCACGTGGATGGCCGGGTGCGTGTGCGTTGCTTACCTGGAGAACACATGGCACCAGGATGCACTATGAGAAGGAGGCAAGCCGACGGAGGCAGTGTGATGCTTTGGGCAATGTTCTGCTGGGAAACCTTGGGTCCTGCCATTCATGTGGATGTTACTTTGACACGTACCACCTACCTGAGCATTGTTGCAGACCATGTGCACCCTTTCATGTCAACAGTATTCCCTGAGGGCATTGGCCTCTTTCAGCAGGATAATGCACCCTGCCACAAAGCAAAAATGGTTCAGGAATGGTATGAGGAACACAACAATGAGTTCAACGTGTTGACTTGGCCTCCAAATTCCCCAGATTTCAATCCAATCGAGCATCTGTGGGATGTGCTGGACAAGCAGGTCCAATCCATGGAGACCCCACCTCGCTACTTACAGGACTTAAGGATCTGCCGCTAACGTCTTGGTGCCAGATACCACAGCACACCTTCAGAGGTCTAGTGGAGTCCATGCCTCGATGGGTCAGGGCTGTTTTGTCAGCAAAAGGGGGACCTACACAATATTAGGCAGGTGGTCATAATGTTACGGTGTATGTCAGTATATAAATAATTTTCACGTCAATTTACACATTAATATACATCAATATAAAAATATTGTACACAGACTATATATGTCAACATATACATACATATATGATGCACAAAAAAATAGAAATACATTCAATGAAAAGACCCTGAACAGCTGGCAGAATTGCCCTAGAGGCAACCCCTAATCTAATTTTTGACTGCTTTCGAAATTATTCCACAAGTAAAAGATGAAGTACAACACTAACATGCATAATTTGAAATCTAACACTGGACTAGTTATTCTAATTACCGCAATTAAATTCCCCAGCGTCTTTGTAATGTTAGTATGACAGCATCAAAACAACTATGGGGCACTTGTACAAAAAACATTTTTCATCAGATTGTAGTGATGCTTCTGGGAGCACCGCTAGTTCAATTAACCACTATTTGAACTGTGAGTACAGAGTACAATGAGTCCCACAGACAACAGAAGATATTTTATCCAGAGGTCTTGTTGTGTGCCCACCAATTACAGGCCTTCTGCAGAGTTTATTGCTGTGGTAATCACTTGTCTGTGGCATCCTCTGTGCGGCACACATCCTGTCTAATAACATTAGGACAAATGGTCTGATTGGTTGATTAACCAGTCTGCTGTAGCTTCCGTAAGCCAGGCTCCGGGTTTCCATAAGCCAACTATAGCCGGCTTTTGGCCGACATAAAAAACAAAAAGCCAGTAAAATTATTGGCTGCAAGCAAAACTGTATGGAAGAAAAAAAATTAATTGCGAAGGTTCCAAAATTTCCAAATTGCCTGCAAAGTCCTCACACCAGGCTTCATTGAAGTGCACCCTAGCTGGTCAAAAACAGTAAAGATTTATCTCAATTTACAGTATGCTCACAGATAGGGTAGTCCCTCGAAAACCGAGTTAAAAAGGCCTCAAGATCATGTCTTTTGGAGGAAAAAGTAACCAGGGTAATGTTCATTACAAGCTGCTCGAAGGAGCTGTGCAGTTTCGATTTCCCAACAGCAGTATCCAAGCTCCACCAAAATCGTGGATGCTCAGCCGATATGCCAAACAATGCCGTGCAATTGAAATGAATTGTGTGCTGTGAATTCAAAGCGCTCACCCACTCTGGTTGCACGTGTTTCACACCAACTATGTTAACGTCCACACGTAAGAAAACACTCCGGGCTAACTAAACAAAACCTTGGGCAAGAGCCCTTAAAACCCAAGTGTGGTGACACCACCCTGGTTTTGAGGCAATTGTCACTGAGTTTCAGCTGGGCAAAATAACTGACTCCTCAGTTCTAGACTAAATAAATGTTCCTATTGAAGTAGCTGTGTTTTGTTATATAATAGGCTGTTTAGTGTTTCATAATGTTCAAACATCTTGTATGTATTTCTGTGTAGGCTATGTGTGTATTTCTCTATTAAAACATTTATGATTTAGCAGTGAAAATGTAATGGGAAATGTTTTGCTCTCCATAACAATCTGTTATGGCCAAACATTGTGTTCTACGTTATTTTATCGCATGAACGTCTTGGCTAACATTTGAAAATAATTTTATAGAACTAAAAGGATTTTTGTAGTTTTAAAATGTCTGAACATTTTTCAAATGTCCAGGAAAATAAAATGCTTTAGGTCACACTGACCTACAAAAATCTCTCCTAATGGAATCCCTGTGGCTGTGTAAAAGGTGACATTCCATCCCAGATTCAACTTTCTTGCAGAGGACTGCAGGGGTTTTCCTTCACAAAAATATCAGTACATTGCGCTAATCATTTGTGAGTGCTTGGGGTATTGTTGCCACATGCATGACCAGTCTAGGCCATAAAAACATGGAACTTTGTCAATTGCCACCGGCTTCTTAGCAAGATACCTTCCACCAAAGGATATGACAGGCCTTTAATTGAAACAATTTTATTATTGGTTACACCTTTAGGAATGGTTTAAAGTCTTCTCCATTCATGACCATAGATAACAATTGAGTTTAGTATTTGTAATACATAGATTCAATCAACAATTAATACAAAAAGAGTATGGGTACTAGACGATTTAAATGAAACAAATCATTTAAAGGCCTGAAACTCTAACATGACAAAATGTGGAAAAAGTTGAAGGATGTATAGATGGAGTCCTGTATGTTACTCAGATAATTTCTTCAGTGAGACAAGTGCCAGTCCAACAAATTAGTTTTGACCCTGAGCCAGCAATAGTTAGTTTGGAGCGTTTTATAACATGCTTAAGAAACGTTTTCATAATGCATTGTAGTCAAAAGTATGTGATGAGTAAGCAAAATGTGAAAACCAATTTTCCACATGGGCAAGGTCACATAAATTACCCCCCACCCCCCTATAGAAATATAACTTCTCTTCAAGAACTGCTCAAACCACAACATTTACCAAGCCGTCGCTCAAAAACAAAAACTGATTCGCTTACTCAACAGTAATCAATAGCATGCACAGATGAATCACTAACATCAATACTGTGTGTAAATCAGTGGAACTAAGATAGGTCGCTGCTTCTACATTAGCTTTTTTATTTGCTCTGCTAATGACTTAACCCATCTGAACACGAACCATCTCATACTGTATCTTTATAGGGAAAGGTTTATTGCAAACAACCAATATATAAAAACACAACCTCTTTCCTACTGGTTAACAAAGGGGAATCATTCTCTCACTTCAGTATCTAAATAGCAACATAGGTTAGTTTTCCAAAAAGGACAGATTGAGTCCTGATTTTGTGAATTTGGGCTGGTGAATGGTGTAGAGGTACAGTCATTGCTTTACAGTTAGCTGTGTCATTGCCAGGCCAGGTTCCAAATCCAGCTCATGGATTTGCCCCAGGGCTCCTGAGGAGGTCTGTGCAGTTGGCCCTGGTTGCTCTAGTGACTATTTGTGGCAGCTTTGGAGCCTTTTACCTCAATCATGTTGTTTTGGCCCGAGAATCTGTTCCTCCCGCATGTAGGAATTCAGGCATAGACTTCCTGGTTGAGCAAGCAGCGTGACAAGAAGCAGAATGGCATTGGATGTGCTTCAGAACACATGAAGATTTCGACACTTCTGAGTCCTCTCAAAACTGCAGTGATGGAGCAGTACGTTATTCACAATTTGGACATCAAACAGGGGCCATCCACGTTTTCGAGAGGAGAGCCCAAGATCCTCTTTCAACAGGGGTCTAGTAAACTGTATGTCAAAGACTGTATGAAGATATGAAAGTAGTGCTTTTCCAATGGAAGTCACACTTAACATCACAGAAACGTTACCACAAGTTCAATCATCCCAATCTCTGTATCGCGTAATTGATCAAATGTACTTGTGTGTTTCAGGGATTACCACCCCTAAGTTGAGTATCCCTGCTGTATCCCATTGTAACCTGGCAAGCAGACAAGCAGTACCTGTGCATCCTGTCTATAACTGACAGGGCCCGGAAAACAGTTTGGAGCTCCCAAGCCCTACGACTTAAACATGACGACAAAATGATTACTCAATAGCTACCTGGACTTGTCCACTATTTACACTAACCCTTTAGTAGTTACTTTATGAACGCAAACTACATTCTAACCACACACACATGCACTTGTTCATACATTACATGAACACACATTAATATAGTCCTTGTGTTTCTTTGTATCTCTTAACCCTATGCCGTTGGAAAAAGTGACCCAGTGTTTCACTATCAGTCTCCAAATGCTGTTTACCAGCCTTGTGGCAAATAACATTTGATTTGATTTAAAGTCGGAGCAACTCGAATGCCTTGGTAATTACAAGTGATAATGTAAGGGAAGCCATGATTTATTGCAAACACTGTACAACTAATTATAAATCCTTCTGTGACCAGTTTTTCCACAGTGAATCCCAAACAGCTGATCAAAAAAAGCGCACTGTATAAGAATTAAATAGGAGGGGGCATTTTGGAAACATCCATCGTCTTTGCCTGAAAGCGACAAACAACCCTCTCCACCCCTTTCACCGCTGAAGGTTGACGCGCTAAGAAGCCGTTAAACAAACAACCGGGGCGACAGTCTGTAATTAGAATGGTGATAGTGGACTCTGAGTCCAAGCAACGCGACTTAAACTCCTTATTGAAACGTTGCTTCATTTGCGCACGCGGACGGCGACGCGAACATCCTGCCAAGAGCCTTATCTGTCTCTCTGGGAGGAGGACAGTTCACACACCGCACGGACTTACAGAGGCTCTGTCAGATAATATGCTAATGAGTTTGTGCGGCTTTGGGTGGTTTGTTTACTCGCAGGGTGAGTGTTGCGTTACTGCTACGCTGTGACCAAGCCAGTCGTATCTCACTCTTGGCTATTTGCCGCGAGTCTGTAAATCCGTGTCAACTGCGGAGCGAGACATTGACGGGAACGCAAACAGACCGCACGTCGGGGCTTTGTTTGGTTTAATTAAATTAACCTTTTAACGGGGAGTCATGTTGATACTGAGTCTCTTTTACAAATGATCACTGATTTAATTTACCTTGTCGTCACTCGAACACTACTTCCAATCATAATGTAAAGTCCACATTTAACCTATCCCCTATCCAGATTGGACAATGGTGGAGGGCGGCTGACACATTGGCCAGGGAACCAATGGGGAGCCTATGGGGTTAATTGTCCTGTTCAGGGTCACAACAACGCATTTTTTGTCAGCTCAGGATATGACCTAATAACCTTCAGATCACTGGTCGGGTGCTTTAACAGCTAGCCCACTATGTGATGAGCTTGTGAAATATTAAAATAAAAATATCAATACAAAAAAGAATGAAAATACAAACATCTTAAACATGGTCACAAAAAGCACACAGGATTACTCTTAATGTGTCTCCTAAAAAGTCAGAAAAGCCTGAGCTTATTCTGTGGAATAATACATTTTGATGGAACATGAAGATGAAAAGTGTCTCTTCCTAGTCAACATGGTATCACAAAAAAATATTCCCAGTACAAAACAAATCACAAGATATGTTTTCGTAAATACATTACTCTACATTACATTACATGCAAAGGGAAAATATGAATGTCATAGGATTATCTAATGGTTTACTTTTTGGTCTAACATGATACTATAGAAAAGCATTACAATGGTCGGAAGACATGACACTTATTAAATACAATGGAATTAGGATTAGCTTCTCAACATTGACTTTTCAAAACACACAACGCTTTAGTGAATACATTGCAAGGGGAAACTATGCCTCGAGAAATGTATCACAGACATACAGTACAGTATAACTAATACATTGCATTCAAAAGATGAATCTCACATTATTAAAGACACAATCCTCCATTCGCTCTCCTCTTTCTTTCCCTCCCTCTTCTCACCTCTCCCTAGTGTCTCTACGTCCTCTTTCCCTTCCTCTACTCACCTCTCTCTCTCCTTCGCTTTCTCAATTCTCTCTCGTCTCTTTCCCTCCTCCACCTTTCTCTATCCCATATCCATTCTGCATCTGCCAGCTGCAGTTTTAAACTGAATGCACTATGTGGAGATTTGGTGTGTTCTGTCTCTAAATATTGTTTAGACCTTGAGAGTAACTGCAGAGAGAGAATCAATTTTGAGGTTTAATTAAGCCACAACCTTTGACCTTAGGAAGCTGAATCACAACACAAGGCCTCCATACAAGGTCACGATAGATGAAGTGTGTGTCCTGGACGTTTAGCTAGCTCAGCTACACTGCCGTCTGCACATAGGTAAGGAGAGATATTCAGATGTAAATTTTTGGATGATTATTACATAATATACAAGGAATCAGTGGAAGACCTCCTAACACATCCCCCTTCCTTTTACTTACAAACCCTTTTATTCTGTCAGCTAATTTGTACCAAATAAAACTTTCCAGTCAGATTAACCATGGTTAATTCATAAGCACACTATTTATTTTTATACATAAAAGGATTTTTTTCTTTCCTAAAATAAGTGATGAATTGGTAATGGTTACACTGTGCTACATTTTGACAGTTGAGAGAAAACCATGGCAATATTATAAACTTTTAAATACGTGGTTTCTAGTCTAGGCCACAGAATTGGAGACGTTAAGTTTCTCTGAACCTCAGGCAGTAGGCTGAAGCAAGCCACTTTTTGTCCCCAGTTGGAGCCTGTCTGTTTTCACATGATAAAAGTGGGGTGTGAGTAGAAAGGTTTGGTAACTGTTGCATTTGCTGAAGTATCAGACACATACAGGAATTATGCTGTTACAATGCCCTAGCTCAGCACACTGTTTAAAAACGATAACTTAATGTTAAGTCAAACAGCCGTTCCATAACAAGCTTCCTAGCTATCTATGTACAGAAAATTGACTGAATCTGGCACCTCTCCGATTTGGGCTGTTTGTTTATGGAACATACTTGCCAGGATCCAGTATTTCTTGCCATTTGGGGTACGAAAATAATTAAAAGCGACCTGAGTAGTTTTGAGTTGCCCCAGGCTTATTTCTCTGACCCCTATGTGAAAATGACTAGCTTGGACTTTGCACAACATTGCAGCTTTGAAACCAAAGCGGGCTGTTGCTGTGGTGAGAAGGAGAAGTCTGCACACTTGTATCGCTCACAAAACTAGAGATTCACATTGTCTCTCCCACTCTGCTCTGATATACATGAACATGCAGAATCCTACATCAGGAGTCAGCCTCAAATTAAGCCACACCGGACCAATAGCTTCTCTTTGAAAATGTGCGTAATGTGTTCTAATGACAAGGAGCAACCTAACGAACAGATTCTCTGACCAGTACCAAAAGGTTGGTAGATGGAATCCAAGCAGCCAAGGTGGGGCAAAAAAAATCTGTTGTTCTGTCCTCAAGCAAGACAGTAAACTCTGGTTGCACCAGATAAGAGAGTCTTCTAAATTATTAAAATGTTGTGGTAATTCATAGCCTACTATATTTTTGAGGTATAGGGTTAGGGTAACACTTAAAATGCAATGTGTGGGATGAAAATTGTGACATCAGAAGATAGTTTTTTTGTATTTAGCATTTTCATTGTCCAATTAGGAAAACAAGGTTTATAATGTAGTGTGAGAAGTACCATGTCAAACTAATGAAAGACATTCATGTTTCAATTTTAAATCCATTTAGCTTGCTTGTATCAACTTGGCAACAAATCAACAAAGATGGTGAGGGAAGAAAAGGGCTGCAGAAGATGTAATAGCTACAACATCTGAAATGGATTTGGGGGGAGGGGGACTCTTTTTTTTAAAAAATTAAAGAAAATTGAACTTAACTATATAATTTGACACAAATGTCCTTTAAGTGTAGTTTAACCTGAATAGTGACTGATATGGAAAATTACCCGTTCCCATTTTGAAAAGGTCAATTTTATGAGTCTGTAAGAGTTAGGTTTATTGCAAAACTTACAACTTGGGGTTAGCTTTAGTCATTAGGGCTAGGTTAAGTTTAGGCTTAAATGTTAGGTCATTGAGATTAAGTTTGGAGATAGGATTAGTAAAAATATACGTTTTTAAGGGCAGTCAGCTTTGGTGTACCCATTAAGAGAGCTTGTGTTTGTGTGTGTGTGTGTGTGTTTGTGAGGGGGGAATGAGACAATCTGTGCACATGCTGGTGAGGAATAAATAAGAATGTTGTCCTGACAGAGTGATTGTACTGAGTGAGTAATTGGGTGTTTTCTTCATATCTTTGAAAACCATATTGATGTCCATCTAATTTCCTCCACTACACACAAACTCTGACACAGAGCATTTTCACACTCACTGAATGCAGCTTGTCTTTTTCATTTGTGAAGACAATCCAATAGGACAAAACTCCCCTAGTGGGCGGGACAGAATGAATCCTAAAAGACATCCTACAACATCCTGTATATATAGTTTGTAGTGCTGTACTTTTGACCAGCTGGGACCCATAGGCGACCAGGGCTTCTGATGAGATGCACCAGAACGAAAAGTGTTCCTTTTGGTACAGTATGCCTACAGCCTTTTCAGGTAAAAGATGCGCTCTAATTCATCCATTACTTCAACGTAATTTCCCGGGCCAGCAGGAGAGACGGTTCAAACAGGGACTTCCTAATTGCTGTGGGGCGATGATATCAGCAGGGCATCGGAGAAAAAACTATAGAGGCGCTGGAATGAAATGAAGAGTTGGGTTGGGGCTGGGGAGAGAGGACAAATAAAGCTCCGCAGGAGCAATCAGGCACTCCAAGATTCCATCCCTGAAAGACTGCCATGAGGGGGTTGGGGGACACCGGCGCACAACGCACTTCACTTTCATCCTTCTCATCCTTCCCATTTTCACCACCTAGTCAGAGCACAGAGACAGAGGGACCTGGCCCCGGTAATAGCTTTGTGGCAAGGAAAGGCGAGGCAAGAGATGAGAGGTGAGGAATATCCGCGGGACCCCGAAGACGGATCATCCCACTGCACTGACGTTTTCAATTAATCATAATAACTGACGATAGATTCACAATTTAATTAAAGTTAAACAAGACTCATTGGCTGCCTACACTCATAGACTCCGGCTTAACAGATGATCTTCCGAGGATACAGTTACAGTCTCAACCTTTTTAGTGCCAGGGACCAGCAGGATACGCTCCATTCGTCCTTTGAGGTCAGCTTTGATTTAAAACCTGTACTTTAATCAGCAGCAACTGTTAAGTTGCACATTATCAAAGTGAATCAATTAAAACACGGGACACTGAGCAAAAGCCGAAGCGCAGTTTAGCAGGAAAGAGCCCATCAGGTCTGCGTTATCACGTGTAAAAAAATACAGATATGCAATAAATGTCACAGCCGAGGTTATAAACCGTGTGTAACCATTCCACATGTGTCATTACATTCCTAATCGATAGTATAGAGAAGGTAAGACAATCTTACTAGTACAGGCCAGAACTGGCACCAGGCCAGCGAACTTCCAAACATCTAATACCCAGAGGCAGGGCCGGTTCTAGGCATAAGTGACATAAGCGGTCACTTAGGGCCCCCATCCACTAGGTGGCCTCCAACCGCTAGGGGAAAGGGGGCCCCAAATCAAATTTTGCTTCAGGCACCCAAAAGACTAGAGCCAGCACTGCCCAGAGGACACTAGTCAGCCCATGACAATGAAGGTCAGCCACATACACAGTTTATCAACATTACATGACCATAACAGTCCTAATAATTAATAGCAATACATACATACAGGAGGGTGACATGTGAAAGGAAAAACCAACCTAAAGTGTCTCAGTAAGTTGTTGGGCCACCACGAGTCACTAGAACAGCTTCTATGCGCTATGGCATAGATTCTACGAGTGTCTGAAACTCTACTGGAGGGATGGAAAAGCATTCTTCCAAAAGACATTCCTTCATTTGATGTTTTGATGATGGTGGAAAGCGTTGTCTAACACGTCGGTCCAAAATCTCCCATAGGTGTTCAATTGAGTTGAGACCTTAAGACTGCAAAGGCCAAAGCATATGATTCACATCATTTTCATTTTCATCAAACCATTCAGTGACACTTTGTGCCCGGTGGATCGCGACATTTTCATCCTGGAAGGGACCCAATAATGAACCCTCTTTCAAATTCACATAGATCCTTTTAACTTGCAATATTAATCCAAAATCAAGGTTAACAAGGCCAGAGCATGATAGGATAATTGCTTAATTGTATCATGGAGTACACCTGTATGGAAGCCTCTGCATTTGTTACGTTCCACCATTCATTCAGGTTTTTCCATCAATTTGTCACCCATCAGTATTTTTGATTGTCTCTAATTACATCTTTACATTTCCTGTCTATTGTGCATACAGTCTGTTCTTGGGTGACGTCATAGGATGTTCCTACGTTAAGAAGTTACAAAAAAATGGATCTTTACACAACTGTCTGCAGAACCCATCCATGGATCATAAACATGGTAGTGTTGAGAATAAAAAGTCAGACAAATTTTGATCTAAAACCTGCAGGACCTAGGAACAGATTGGCTGCCCCCTTATTTGAGGCCACTAAATCCTGCAGGCAGTGTCTGCACAAAACAGGATCCCTATTAAAGCCAATGACTGCCGTCTTTGTGGATTTAGAATTTTTGATACCAGTCATGGTATCAATACTTCCTCTATTACAGCAAAACCTCTATTACAGACACATGTTTTACAAACAACTGTTTAAAAATCACACAGAGACAATGTTATGATTACGGATAGTTTTGTTGCCAATCAAAGTCAATCTATCTGCTCCTAAATGTGCAATCCCAACTGTCACGAAAATGTTATCGGTTGAAGTTTTTTCCAAAAGAAAACTCAAAGATTTGATCCATAATAAATCTGATACAGTAAGCTTTTGCTATAGCAGAAGAGACTTGTACTATTAGCTTGTCTCAGTATATCTATTCCATGTTTCACATCACAGGGCTGTCCAGGTCTGTACTGAGATCAAGACTCACATCTGTTTCACATCACAGGGCTGTCCATGTCTGTACTGAGATCTAGATTCACACCTGTTTCACATCACAGGGCTGTCAAGGTCTGTACTGAGATCTGGACTCACACCTGTTTCACATCACAGGGCTGTCCAGGTCTGTACTGAGATCTAGACTCACACCTGTTTCACATCACAGGGCCCCTCTCCATTTTTTTTTCAACCTGACTGACATGACCCATGTGACTCCAAGCTCGTGGTTCAATCAACAGTACTATTGTTCTTTAGCACAGTACAATCAGCAAGGCTATTGTTCTTTTGCACTATTCTAGCATCTATGGGTAATGCAAAGCCAGGCCAGTACAATACAGCTCCTCATGGCTAGTGTGAAGAGGAAGCAAAATGGTCTTGGTAAAAAAAAATATCATTTACTGAAGAATAAAACTGGAATGGAAAAATGTTTTTATGACGAACAGCTTGGAAAAGCTTAATTTGAGAAGACACAGTGACAACCCTTTTTGGTCCTTCTCATCTTGAGAACAGGAACTCTGATCAACGGGTTGGGATAGATATAACACAGTGATATCAGAGGAAATGTTAGTATTAACCATACTAATTTATGTACCAATTTAGCTTTCAATAGTATAGGGAACATGTGGTTTATCTTTGATATTAGCGACAGTTGGGTGGAAACAGCTATGTATTTAAATGTTACAGTAAAGCATTATGCCTTGATGAAATAAAACATTCAAACCTTTAGTTTAATAACAACAGCAAATCAGTTCTGACAACAGTGTTCTGAGACTGTCTTTGAGTTTGTTTTTTTTGTTTTTCTTTATTAAATCTTTCTAGGGTTTACAAACATTCCTGACATTTCTTTCTCAAGGCCCTACTGTATGCGATTGATGCAATTCAGGGCTAATATTGCTGAAATATCTTTAATGGGATTTTGGAAAAAGAATCACTTTTATTGTTTAATAATTGCACTACAGTACCTCAGGCTAAAATCAATTTGGAGCTGACTGTGTGAGAGAGAAAAACTAGTTAACTGCAGACTCTTTAGCTGGATGCAAGTCACATTAAAGTTATTGTTGCAGATTGTCTGATTTACGAATTTTTTTTACCCTTTAAGCTACTACTAGTGTAGGCTACTTACCAATGAAACACCTGGTTGGTGTCAATCATTTTTGATAATCATCATCCCAGCTCTGTTACTTACCGTAAAGGCACATAATCACTATATATTAACTAGACAAAACAGTGAAATGCTCTATTTTGATGCAACAGAAAGATAAAACAAGGACCTATAATGACAAGGGATGTACAGGAGATGTACAGTATGACAACCAGGCATTATATCAGCTCTTATCTATACAGCGTATGTGACAGTGCTGGGGGTTGGTCTGCATAACTAGCTAACCACTCAGAGGAAAAAAACAGACACCAACACCACAATATGATGAATCAAACAATCTCTCTCTTGATTGGCTCAGGCAGAATCTGTACTGCTGCACAAATAGAGTATTCTCAGTGTGTAACTTTGGAAGCTCAACATTATAAAGACACGGTACTTCAACGAGCTTTGTCAACAATGTCCATGTAAATTTGTTTGTCTGTTTCAAACTTGTAGTGTTTGAAACAGACAGACTTGTAGTCTGTAGTGTGTCTTTCATCACGGTGTTTGTCCTTCCCTACCCTATTCCTAATTTAGCTCCAGTAATAAATCATCATAATATTGGTGGAATATTAATTTCTGACGTTGAGACTTCTGAGTGAATAGAAGTCTCACTTCTGTGAGTGTGACTTCTATTCAAGAATTACTCTTTCTTGAATAGAAAAAGTCATTTGTGTCCATTATCTCTATAGGGACTGTATATGTACTGGGGGAAACCACAGTATAGTACTTTAACTCAGTTGACTTATCGACTTAAACTGAGATCCAGACGCAGGGGGCGAGCTGCCATCCTAGAGGAGAATCAAGAGATTAGTGTAGAGCAGCACAGCAGAGTGAGTCAGGAGCTGAATTAAGCTACAATATCTTCACAGCATCCTCACAAACGCAGTTGACAACACACACAGTGACACACACAGACATCCAGATTTGACCTTTTACCATCCTTGTGGAGACCCCGAAGATTATTCTCATTCAAAATCATGTTTTCCCCTAAACCTAAAAACAACTCAACCCTAAATATAACCCTGAATCCTAAACTGAACCCGTAACTTCAAGAATCATGCTCTTACCCTGCTCTCGTCTCACTCATCCCCAACGATGCATCTATGACACCACTGTGGTCGGTCTCAACCCTGATTGGGATGAGTCTGTGCAACCCCCCCCCACACCTCTGCCCCTTAAGACTGAGGGCTCAGCCGTTACCTCGGCTAAATTGCTGTGATTCTTTGGGCCAGTCATCTCATGGAGAAAGGACAACACCACAGGTTAGCACCTAGAAGACACACCATCTGGCATATTACAACAGCTGAAAAAAGAATTCCCAGTCTTTCCTGATCCGGCTCTACACGTCCATCCCAAAGTCCATCCTCACCTCCTCCATCACTCTCCAGTTTGGGTGTGCGCCTGGCTGCTGCTGAGGTAAACTGCCACGCATCGCAAGAAGGGCCATCGGCTTTCACCTGACTTCCATAGAGGGCCGTCCTTACTCCAGGGCAAGGAAGCAAGCAGGCAAGTTCACTGCTAAACCCTCCCCTCAAATATCCTCCTCCGTCCAGGCGGAAAGTAGTTATGGTCAATCATGACCGTAAAATCCAGCCACCTCAACAGTTTTTTCCTGTGCTTTGGCCCTCAGTAACCGGCCATCTGTCTCGAAGAGAGTAATGAGACCATGCTCACACCTCCAAACTCTTAACGGATAATTAAACAGCTACGGTGTACTGCTCCCGAATATCTACTTCTTACATCTTAATAGGTGCATATACAGGAACAGTCAATCTGTAATGTGTTCATCAACTGTAAAGTACTATACATTCATGTGTACTATATACTCTTACCAGTCACATCCTATCTCATATGCTCACCACCCACTCTATATATAATACATGTCAACTTTAAGTATATTTTCTGTATTTTGTCAGTATACAATATGTGGTCTAAAACCAGCAGCACCATCACAACTAATAATATTCTGGGTGTGTGTAAAGGTACTTAGCAGATGATTTAGATTCAAGGTTTTGGGTTGGGAATCAATAAACCACTAAACTTTGGGATACATTGTTGTAGAACACACTTTTTGACACATGAAATTCAAATGAAAATATCCCTGTAGTCATTCTAGAAGATAAAAACCTCAGTGATAGTTAAGCATTTTGTTTAGGAGGACATTTCATGTTTAACATTTAACATAAATGGACAAGTAGAGGGCCGAGGGGAAAGGGTTCAGCTGGGTTTTCAGCCGTAGTTCTTATTCTACATCCTTGGTGAAATAAGGTTAACAGTTGATTATAGACACAATGATAATAGGAACCAGAAATAGTTTTCCTGTGTAACTTGAAGCAAAAAAGAAACTAGGGGGTGTGGTATAAAACCTGCGTATTTATTTGTTTACTGAAACATCTCCCCAAGGCTATGCATAGGCTATACTTCAAGGGGATGAAAGTCTTGAAGAATACTCAGCCTTTAAAAAAAAAATGGGTAAATGAACCAGTGGCAGCTCCTGATTAGCTGTGTATTAGGGGCGATGCAAAATGGTGAAAGAATTTTTATATCATCACATATGTACAGTATTGTGGTCCGTTCAAGCAATAAATTATTGCTCTGATCAATATAATGTGTAGCTTGTAATCTTCCGCTCTGTTAAAAAGCAATTAACAATCTTTGCCGCAATTGCAGCGTAGCGCCCGTTATATGCCAGCTATCCAGCCTTGGCAGGTGGATTTTATATGTCTGGTGGTTGTCATTAATTTCAATGCCCCCAGAGTTAAATTAACCCTGTGCTGTAAAAATCATGTGATGAAATCCCTGGTATCTGGTGCAGCTCTCCCCATAGGCAAGACACTCATATCAGAGATGGCTGGGGAGATTAGAAACTTAATTGGAATCGTACTAATGCCCATCGGTTATGTAGCTTGTACATTGTCTATGGACCATGCAGTGCTCTCTGGGTAAGGCCCCATAAGGAGTGCACTCCTTGAAGTAGTGAATTGGAATCAATTGGGCAATTGGATAAAAAAAAAATACATAACCACTTTCCAAAGGAGTATGTAGTTGTTTTCCGCTGGTGTCTTTGTAATTTTGTTAAGTATTGAAATATGTTAACGACAATTAGCTGTGTGTGTGCCTTGTTGTTTGGTTTTGGCTAGCAGCAGCAGGCCAGTTATTTTGTTTAGCTAACTAACGTTAGCTACACAAGCTAATCTGTCAACTGTTTCTTGAATTTTACTTACACTCTGTATTTTTTCTGCTAGTTACAGTATGTTTTAAACAGTGGATGTTTTTGGGGGAAGCGTTTTATTGCAGTATTCACTTCAGATGATGACCAATCAACCGTAAAGCTGTTAGAATGTTTACATTGCAAGTGCGTGAGCCTAAAGCTGATGATTAGTCGTGAACCTCCTGGAGGAAGCCAAAGTGGAGCGTTAGGGGTTCTTACGTTCATTTCCCTGCTGGATTCTTATCTCCTCCCCTTACTAAAATCTCTGTTTATATGACATCCCAGTGCTGGGCCTGTCAGAAGAGTTGCTTCTGACAGATTAGTAGCTAACTGATCAGCTTGTAAGTAAAATATCATCACATTTACCATTTTTTTTCAGAATTTGTAACATAATCCATAATTATAAGAAAATATAGTTTCATCCGAAAACGTTTTCTTTTCTTAATTGTTATAAAAATAAATACAATCATGAGTAGAGCTCCACCCCTAATGCCCTAATTGGTGGGACACCATTATGAGCAACTATAGTCTTTTTCTCTGAACAATGCCCCCGTACTAACTTGAAGAAACGCTGTCTGAATGTCACACAGACCTTTTTTATGCTGTCCTCTGTGTGTGTGTGAGTGTGTGTGTGTGTGTGCGTGTGTGTGTGTATTTGGGGCAATTGGGGCTACTTTTAGGTTACAGCCTTACAGTTAGTTTTAGGTTTAGATTAGGTTTAGGTCAAGGTACAGGTAGGGGATAGGGAACATGGATTTCTGATCCCACCATAAAAAAGCAAATGTGTGTGTGTGTGTTTCTGCATACATCCATCCATTCATGTGAGAGAATATGTCTGTGTCTGGTTTATGATGATTATGTTTATATGCTTCTTTTGTACAGACAATGACTTACATGAAAAGATAGCACAGTGCAGTGTTGAGATAAGCCACACACACACACTTTGATGCCTGTGTGTATTTATTTCTATAACAGGTAAAATTGCACTCTGGATTCCCAGAACCCGTTATGCGGAACCTGAACCTTATGAATCTCAGAGAAAAATTGTACATGCCAAATGGCACCCTCTTTAGCACCCTATTTGTCACCCAACCAGACAAAGAAGTACACTCATAATGGAATAGGATGTAATTTGAGACGCATTTGGCACCTTTACAGGAAATGGGTTGTGTGAGCAGAACCTACAAGAAGAATACGATAGGGATGAGACCTAGGAGAGACTGAATCAGAAATACATTATACTTAAATGCATTGACTCGAGTCCAGGTTTATACAGGCACTCTGTGTGTGTCTGGGTGTGTGTGTGTATTCATGTTTCACAAGTGTTCTCTTCTTTTTTGTCATTTTTAGTTGATAGTTCAGTGTCCCTTATCCTTCCAATGTGTCCCTTATCCTCTTCCAATGTGTCCCTTATCCTCTTCCAATGTGTCCCTTATCCTCTTCCATTGTGTCCCTTATCCTCTTCCATTGTGTCCTTTATCCTCTTTCAATGTGTCCTTTATCCTCTTCCATTGTGTCCTTTATCCTCTTTCAATGTGTCCTTTATCCTCTTCCAGTGTGTCCTTTATCCTCTTCCAATGTGTCCCTTATCCTCTTCCCCAGAATCAGATTGTTTTTGGAGTATATCTCTGCATGCCGTTTGATGGAAGTTATCTAAAGTTGGAGCAACTGTTAACTAGTGTTAGTGCGATGACACACACACACACACACACACACACACACTGGAGGCAAAGCCCCTCCAGTACTGAGCCATCCACCCTCTCTCTCTCTACTCTGCTGCATAGGTCGGGGGGTGCTGTCTCGTCAGGGGGTGTTAGGCTGGTAAAGCGCTGCAGGGTAAATGGGGGACTCCATCATGGCAGCATTACCCACCCGTCGCTCTTCTCATCCTCTTCTGCTCCACCCACGGCCCACGCACGCCCAACCCAGGGAAGCCCTTAAGGAGTTGAGAGAAGCACTCGAGGGTGGAATGGGGAAAAAATGGAAATGTTTCTTTCTATGCACGGAAGGCTGAAAGCTAAAAGGTTGAGGGTGACGGGTCATTTCTACAGCTCTATTTCTCTTTCTTTCTCTCTCTCCCCCCTCTGCCACTCAAGCTCTCTGCCTCTCCGCCCTGCCCTTTTTATCACCTTCTGCCTCTCCATCACTGCCTCTCCTCTCTCACTCGCTCTTTCGCTCTGCCTCTCTATACTTCTGCCTCTCTATCGCTCTGTCACAGCAGTGCCAAGCCTGTCAATAATTCCACACCGAATCCTATTTGTGTGTCTGCGGAATTTGGTCTATTTCCACGGCGACGGGGATTCGGGAGACACGTTCACTTTTCACGCCCACACGGCTAGCCTTTTTTGCCTCACCCTGCTTCTCGCTCCACGTAAAAGGTGATTTTTCATAACACTTCTCCAAACAATTATCATTTATAGAGATCAGCGACTAACACAGTGAACCTATATACTGACAGTAAAAACACTGAGTCAGCATTTAATCACATTCAAATGTCAAGAGGTGAAAACAGTGAAGAGAGAAGAAAGTTTAAAGTGCTGATACATGTGGCGCCATCAAGTTCTGTTCCAGGACAATAAATACACAATCCGCACATTTTATAACTATCTCACAGGCTGGAGCAATGGGATAATTTAGCGATAAAGCACACGGGTGTGTGGTCTATGGCCGTTACACCACAGCTATGAGCTGTGCGTAGGCACGATCCATCGCGGAGTGCCCGGATAGGGACCTTAGCCGTTGTACATCAGCCAAATTCCACACCCTGGTGTGATTTTTTGGCTTTTGTGAACTGGTTAACATCGTGATTAAAACATTTATATTTATGGTATGCAGTCTGATATACAAAGGCTTTAAGCCAATTAGCATCCAGGTCTCAAACTGCTCTTTTGATAATGAGTGTATTTTGTAAAGAATTACTGCACTCACACACACGCCGCTCTCCTCCCTTTTGCAGTCTCCCGGGTCTCCTCCTCACCTAACTAATGGAAAGTAATGAACACCATCTGAGAACCCAAACGATCAATAAGAATTCACATCAGTGTCCTCGGTTTCCTAAACTGACACTGAGGTTGGTTGGCAACTTGGCTCCAGTCTAGAAAAAGTATTTTCAAATACCTGGCCTCCACAGTGAAAAACAGTGAGTAATGACCATTGGAAAACAGAGAATAACACACACATTCACACACAGTAGCTTGAAGCGTGGTCACCTGACAATGTTTTCTGTGGTGAGAAATACTACCAGCCGTTTCTCCTGAGCCAGCTGGACCTCATCCTAATCGGTCACAAAAAAATTGTGAAATTTGACCACCCACCATGAAAAGCAATCTGAAGTAAACATCAGCCTGCCAACAGAAACGGTTGGATGCAGCGAGAGAGAGGGGGAACTGATGGGTATGTAGATACCCGTCGAAGGGAGGGTGATTGATGAAGATGAGTGTTACCCGTGGCGAGAAAATGCAGTAGATCTGACCGGCATCTAATCATTCAAATTATATCTCAAAGTTCTACTACTCTCTCAAATTGACCTGTGCCCTTGACACACAGGAGGCATATCAGTTTCAAGCTCCTAATAATGAAGCAAAATGCTTTAGCACTGCTGTAGTTACATAGACCTCGCAGCACATTCAATTATTGCCGGGATAGTATATTAGGCAAGTGAATATTCCTCAATCTAACAAGTGGTCTTTTATCTGCTATGACCGCTAACCCATGTTCAGAGTCTTCCTATTATCTATGTAACTCTGAATAAAACAGTAGGAGGTTGCATAGCAACCACTCCAGCTAGACCTCTGGGACAAAATCATATTACAGTAAAGACTTTTGTTTGACTAGTTATACTCTATATTCTGGGATCTGCGTAGGATTATGTTTTAGAGCTCCAAGCAACCCTGAACTATACAAAATTGTCTTGCACACACACATACACACACACACGTGCAAACAAAGATACACACCCATAGAGAGACACACGCTTGCATGTATGCATGGACAAACAAGCCCTGAATCCCACAAGCATAGTACAAAGCCACTTCACAGACTCACTACCAATTAAAAATCATAATAAAGTGCATAGATGAGAGACTATGACTTTTTTTCTCTATATAGGGAGCCCATGTGATATGGCCTGGGTTAAAAGCAGTGAACTATGTAGGGAGTAGGGAACCATTTTGGATGCATCTTAAAGCAGAGGAGATCCTTTCAAGATGTGTTTGTTTGAAGCTATCATGGGTCTTATCAGAGTACATCCAGTACTTTCGACCCAGTAAATTGCGAAAAGAAAAAAAACGCAAGTTGTCCAATTCCACGGTAATGATTATTAGGGACAAGAAAGAGAGGAAAGGCAGAAAGATAGAGAAAGGAAGGCCAAGTCAGAGAGAGAGAGAGAGAGAGAGAGAGAGAGAGAAAGAGCAATTTAGAGGAAATAATCCAGAGGGGAGGAATGATGGACTGACATGCACAACAGTGCACAGTCGTTATCTTGCGTCGGTTTCGGTAAAAAAAAAGACTATTGTTCTTGTGTTTTGTCACTGCCAGGGAGAATGCAGACTACACTCTGACTGACATTAGAGTTCATTATGCAACATCCGGCGAAAGGTTCAGTACCTACCGTTCTTGCGGTTCAACAACACCAACATTCAGAAGAGATCAGCACTCTGTTGCTGTTTTGGCCTCTAAGATATTGATTATGCTCTAATGGTGATAGAAAACACAGAGTGTAGTTCTTGGCCTGTCTTCACAATGTGCCCTAGTCTAATTTTATATCATAATGACTCCATTTGGAGATGCTTTGTCAATACAGGCTTTACTGTTTGGGGCTATAGTGCAACTCTCGCAAGACATTAACCATACATTAACCTCCATGTGATACCTGCAACAATGAAACCAGGATATTGACAATGCTGGTGCTGTAATAACACCAAATTAACCACATACTGTAAGACAAAATGCCTCGTGGAAGGAGCTCTGCTTGAAAGACAGATTTTTGTATAGACTATAGCTTGGTTTTAAAGTTAAATGTATTTGATCTTGGGGAAGTGTTGTAGAGGATTTTAATGATATCATGATGTTCTACATTTAAACAGTGTAGAACAGAGCTGTAGAGGTAGTCTAAGGACCAGGTTAGTTGTTGTATACAGATTCACTTGGTCTTTCTGTTTCTTTCAGCAATACGTTTTGGTAAAGAGGTTAGTCAACACGTCATAACAAGTGGGGATTGCAAAACTAAAAACACCAGAGACTTAAAGTTCAATATTATATTTTCAGCATCAGTGATTAGTTTTTTTTTCTAAGTGCAACCAAAATGTATCCATAGCAAGAAGGTGCAAAAAGGCAAAACAGGAAAAACAAAGGATAACTGCCGGTACAAGACCAAGACCATGGCTGTTAACAAACAAAATGAATACAGCTGTGTACGGCTTGTGGGTGTAGTGGAAGTAGGCGCAGGCAGCATGACGATTCAACAGAGAAGCTTAATGGAGAACAACATAACAAAAGGAACCCACAAACCACCAGCGTCTCCTGACAAACAATAACCGACAACACAGGCATTGACACAGCAACTTAAATAGGATCCCCAATTAGGGGCAACGCAGGCCAGCTGCCTCCAACTGAGGACAACTGAAACAAGAGCGCAGCGATGCCTAGACCTAGCCAGGACCTGACAGCGCCCACCCCCTACGGTGCGGCCTCCTGACCGCAAGACCAGGAACACTCCAGGGGGGAGGGTGGGGCGACAGCACCGGGAAAAGTTGAGGCTCCACCCCCAGAGCAGGACATGGTGCCAGGACAGGTGGAGGCTCCAGGACAGGTGGAGGCTCCACCCCCAGAGCAGGACATGGTGCCGGGACAGGTGGAGGCTCCAGGACAGGTGGAGGCTCCACCCCCAGAGCAGGACATGGTGCCGGGACAGGTGGAGGCACCGGGACAGGAGAGGGCAGCTCCACCCCCGAGGCGAGACGGGACACCGGAGCAGGGGGAGGAAGTGACAACAGCTGGGGCCCCTCCAACCACTATGGTGGCGACACTGGCTCCTCGGGGACCCCTCCGACTTGGGCTCCCTCAGAGGGCTCCATAGTCCCCACGAGATGCTTAATGGGAAACAACTGGAACAATATAACAAAAGGACAACACAAACCGCACCACACAAACCACACAAAAGGACCACACAAATCATCTGACAAACAATAACCAACAACACAAGTATAGATACAGCAACTTAAATAGGATACCCAAATGCCTCTAATTGGGGACAACTGAAACAAGAGCGCAGAGATGCCTAGAGGCATCTATTCTGCCAGGTCCTGGCTATGGCGCACAGACCAGCGCAGAGATGGCTAGGGGCATCCTCATTGCCAGGACTTGACAACAGCCTTGTACTTATTGCTTTCTGGACCTATAGGCTACAATAAAATAGGAAAAACAGAAACCGGGTTACGCCTAGATATCCAAGTATATTGAAGCACTACTCCAAACATGAGTGTTTTGTTGGCAAAGCCTGTATAACCTGTATTATCAATAACAGATCACCTCAACTATTCTCTGATTAACCTGAATGATCTATAACAGCTTGTTGCAACTATCTTCTGTTTAACCTGTATGATCAATACCAGCTCACCTCAGCTCTCCTCTGCTCATGGAAATTGTTTACAGTTGGTCAATTGGCAAAGTAGAAGGCACTGGGATCGTTGCTGTTTTCCACCGTATGGTAACTGCTCCCAAAAGCATAAAAGTCCTCTCATTCTCAGCCTGAGAATCCTTAAATAGGTGAAATCAATTGTTCTGAGTGTTTGTGTTGTCATACTGGCCTTTTAGGACTTGATGTGTGTTCATGATGTTATAATGGCTATTTCTGGCCATTTGAAAGCACCAAGTTTTTGCGACATCATAATGACTTTCAAAAAGGAAATGTTCATGACATAAGAGATTGATAACGTGGTGATGTCAAGTGATTTATGACCTGGTGTGTTTGTTTGCTCCTCTTACCTACCTCACAAACACACAATCAAACAATCTTGACAGTCAATGAGGACTTGAATCTAGTCTTAATTGTGACTCTTTTGCCTACATAGGACACTGCTTTTAAGCAGGTTCCATGTGATATAACAGATCACCTCAACTATCCACAGTATAACCTGTATGATCAATAACAGATCACCTCAACT
>JACXGI010004428.1:0-18718 GCA_016801175.1 Esox masquinongy | reverse complement strand
ACCTGTATGATCAATAACATATCACCTCAACTATCCACAGTAAAACCTATATGATCAATAACAGATCACCTCAACTATCCACAGTAAAACGTATATGATCAATAACAGATGACCTCAACTATCCTCTGTTTAACCTGTATGATCAATAACAGTTCACCTCAACTATCCACATTAAAACCTGTATGATCAATAACAGATCACCTCCACTATCCTCTGTTAAACCTGTATGATCAATAACAGATCACCTCAACTATCCTCTGTTTAACCTGTATGATCAATAACAGAACACCTCAACTATCCACAGTAAAACCTATATGATCAATAACAGATCACCTCAACTATCCTCTGTTTAACCTGTATGATCAATAACAGCTCACCTCAACTATCCACAGTATAACCTGTATTATCAATAACAGATCACCTCAACTATTCTCTGATTAACCTGAATGATCTATAACAGCTTGTTGCAACTATCTTCTGTTTAACCTGTATGATCAATACCAGCTCAACTCAGCTCTCCTCTGCTCATGGAAATTGTTTACAGTTGGTCAATTGGCACAGAATGGCATAGGAACCATTTGTATGAATAACCGATTTGTGTGCCAAAAATATATATATTTTTTTGAAGTGTTTGGGAGTAATAACCCAGTGTTTGGGAGTAATAAATAAGTAATAAGAACGTTTTGTACATACACTGATAAGCCAAAACATTATGACCGCCTGCCTAAAATGCTGTTGGTCTTCCGTGTGCCGCTAAAACGGCACTGACCCACCGAGGCAAGGACTCCACAAGACCCCTGAAGGTGTCCTGTGGTATCTGGCACGAAGACATTAACAGCAGATCCTTTGAGTCCTGTATGTTGTGAGGTGGAGCCACCGGATCGGACTTGTTGGTCCAGCACATCCCACAGATGCTCAATCGGATTGAGATCTGAGGGAATTTGGAGGCAAGGGCAACACCTTGAACTCATCATGTTCCTCAAACCATTCCCAAACAATGTGTGCAGTGTAGCAGGGCACATTATCCTGCTGAAAGAGGCCACTGCCATCAGGGAATACCGTTGCCATTAGGGGGCATACCTGGTCTGGAACAATGTTTAGGTAGGTGACACGTGTCAAACTGACGTCCACATGAATGCCCAGACCCAGGGTTTCCCAGCACAACATTGGCCAGGTCATCACACACTATCTTCCCACAATGCATCCTGATGCCATCACTTCCCCAGGTAAATAGCACACACGTACACATCCATGTGATGTAAAAGAAAACATGACTCATCTGATCAGGTGACCTTCTTCCACTGCTACAAGGTCCAGTTCCGACGCTCACGTGCCCATTGTGGGCTTTTTCATGGTCATCGTGGGCACCCTGACCAGTCTGCGGCTACGCAGCCCCATACGCAGCAGGGGGCGATGCACTGTTTGTTGTGGCACATTCCTCCCGTAACCATCATTAACATGTTCTGTGACTTGTGCCACAGTAGACCTTCTGTGGGTTCAGACCAGAATGGATAGGCTTTGTTGCCCTTGCGCATCGATGAGCCTTGGGGACCCAACACCTTGTCACCGGTTTGTGGTTTGTCCCTCCTCGGACCACTGTCGGAAGGTACTCACAGTCACCACTGCTGACCGGGAGCACCCCACAAGCCTTGTCGTTTCCGAGATGCTCTGACCCAGTCATCTGGCCATAACAATTTGGCCCTTGTCAAAGTTGCTCAGGTCTTTACTCCTACCCATTTCTCCTGCATGCAACACGTTACCATCTAATCTACCCAGACCTTGACATGTGCCCTTGTTAGGAGACGATCAACGTTATTCGCTTCACCTTTGAGTGGTCATAATATTTTGGCTCATCAGTATAGTTTCCCCATTTTAGGGTACAAAGGGTTTTGGGACAATTGGTTTCACAGCTGTTTTCGTATCAGGACAGTGTTTTTCCATCGTGCATGCACAAGAGAGCTGTCAATATATAGTCTTGATTCTAGACTTTGCATTTGTATTCAGAGTATGATGCTGGTGCCTGACAACACGGGGGCCAGTGCAAGTCAAGCTCAGAATAAATTGATCATAGAACACGAGGCATGTCAAAATCTGAATGTTGGTACATTAAGAAGAAGCACTGGTGAGCTAAGCAGTGACAAACAACCCGATAAACCAAGAAAGACCATTACTGAGGGATGATTGACAAATATGCTCAATGGCGAAGAAAAACACACTAACAACTGTCCGACAGATCAGGAGCACTCTCCAGGAGGAAGGCAAAGCTGATGTGTCAAAGACTATCATATGCAGAAGTGCCTACCAGCAGAACATCACAGGATACACCATAAGACGGAGACCAATAATACGACTCAGAACGGTCAGGTTACAGTTTCTTAAATAGGACTTTAAAAAGCACGTAGAGTTTCGTAACAAGTATTTATGGACAGATGAAACAGAAACTCACATTAACACAGTGTCATCCAATCAGGTTCTCAGATCCAAAAAGCCATGCCAATCACCATCTGAATCCGTGAATGACTCTCATGTGTGGAAAACAAGACAGGCAAAGAGCCCCGTAAAAAGCAGGAACCGAAGATGTCTGCAGTGCAGGCCTGGCGGAGCCTCACCGGAGAAGATCTTCCCCAACGTCGGGAATGTCTTTCGTTCGCAGACGTCCCGCAATCATCGCATGTAAAGGATATGCGAACACTATGCAAAGGATATGCGAACATGAAGGATATGCGAACACTATGCAAAGGAAATGCGAACATTAAGGATATGCGAACACTAAGGATATGCGAACACTATGCAAAGGATATGCGAACACTAAGGATATGCGAACACTATGCAAAGGATATGCGAACAAGTACTAAAAATGACTTTACTGTACATGATGCTTGCATGTGCCTCATCTGTACGAACACGCTTCGAGTGATCTTTAGGATGTTTCCGGGTGTTAACTACTGAAACTAAACACATTTTATTTTACAATACTTTGTTGGAATCAAACAGGTCTACTTCTTACTTGAAACACAGTTTTCGTGTTTGCAAATTGGGATTCAGTGTGAAATAAATGGAAACATGGTAAACTATGTTTTAGCTGTAGCTTTAACAACACCGGCTCCCGCCCCCACACAACTGAAGGATTGACATAACAATAGGTGGCCTTGCAGCCTCACTGCTTGGTTTCCAGTGTTTCCTATCATAGGGAGAAGAGACTGACATTACAGGAGGTTTACAGATGCCGTCGAGGAGAACCGAACAGTAGAAGTCTGTATACGGTATACAGTTTGACCCCAGGAACACTGGGATTCAGCGCAGGGAGATTCATTCCGACTTCATTACTGTCATTCGAATACACTGTGTAATTACTGTCGTTCAAACATATCATTACTGTCATTCAAATAGCTGTTTCATGGTAACCCCTTCATGCTCCTTTTCTGGTATCCTGCCATGCTAGCAGACTCTTTTGAAAAAGTACCAGTGTTGCCTGCTGCTCACTGCCGTCAATGAGAAAATAAAGCAACAACTGAATAAAAGATGACAAGGCACCTGGTCACAATGATACAAAAGAGAACAGCGGTACCATGCTGAAAAACACTACTAATGGGTGTCAGAGGGGCTTGTACAATCTGTGTGTATGTTTGTCGGTGTGGTAGAACAGAAGAAATAAATATATTACTATGGGAGACTGTTGCATATGGTAGCCAAAATGAGGAGTAAAGCCTTGAAGTATTTTCTCCGCTGCAGTTTTGCCAGAATTTTGTATTTTTTTTCTGGAGTATTTTCACCCTGAGCGAGCAGACATTATTTATCTGTAAACCATCTGTATTAGCGTCATTTCAACTCCGTTTTTTTAAATGCGTGCACACTTACTCCCCTACACACCTGACAGAGACACGCACCCGCAATCGAACCCCAAACTATCACTGACAGCATCAACCACAGCACTACGAACTGCCGCAACCCGGGACAAATATATCGGGCTGCGAATTGGTGCTATGTTAGACTCGAAGGGGAAACATAAGTATTAGCGAAAGATTAAAATTGGTTTCTTTATAGGAATAAATCATGTCTGTCACGTCAGCGTAGAAAATATATTGGGCATGAAACTTTGATGTCGCTACTAGATTATGGTGATATATCATACGTGAATGCCTCATCTCCTCTACTTAAATCTCTGGATGTAGTCTATCACTGGGCCTTGCATTTTATCACTGGTGCAAATCTTTGCACTCATCACTGTCGGTTATACGCTTCAGTTGGCTCTGAGTCACTGACGTCTAAGAAAGGCCAGACATTGGTTGATGCTTTTATATAAGGCAGTCATGCAAAAACCTCCTGACTACCTAACAGAGAAAATGAGTTGGAAGAACAGCAGTTAACAAACACGCTCTCAAGACTGGATAGTGCTGGAGATACCAAGGGCCTGTTCAGAGCTGGGTAAAACTGCTTTTGAATATTTCATCCCACACTCATGGAATGTCGTTCAGAGTGATATTGAGTTAAATGTTTTATTGCCTCTGTATGACATTTTAAGTTTCTTAAAAATTATCTTATCATCAATTGTAATTGCTTTTTTTTAAATGTATGTTCTATTCCATTTTGTATATGCTTTTATTGTTCTAATACAGGGCTCAGCTGTAAAAGAGACTTCTCAGTTGGTCTCAGTTGATTTCTTTGGATAAATAAAGGTAAATAGAGTTCCCTTGGCCATCAGAGCCCTGCAGAGCAGTGTTCCGTCTCTAATATATTTAATTATATTCATTGTCTTTATTCATCAAACTGCACTGTGTGTGTGCATAGCCCAGCAAATATATATGATCTGGCCAGATGCACGGCTGTGGCTGTCTTAGGTTGTCCCGGTTTCAAAGGTGGGATCTTGCCCGTCTTTGGTCATCCAGTCCTCTTCACAGGCCACATTCCAGCCCTGTACAGTATAAGGGATTGTAGGAGGATGTACCGTCTGAACAATTAAACATGTTGCATAAACTAATAATAAACACCATGTTTCCCTCCTTGGATACCACTTCACATGTTATATCATTTGATGCAAGTTCCTCCCGTGCTTCCACTTCCACTGACCTCCACTGACCACACCGGGCCACAAAGCTATGGCCAGCATCATCCATATGTTATATATATATGTATACACCGATCAGCCATAACATCATGACCACCTGCCTAATATTGTGTAGGTCCCCATTTTGCCGCCAAAACAGCCCTGACCCATCGAGGCATGGACTCCACTAGACCTCTGAAGTTGTGCTGTGGTATCTGGCACCAAGACCTTAGCAGCAGATCCTTTAAGTCCTGTAAGTTGCGAGGTGGGGCCTCCATGGATCGGACCTGTTTGTCCCACAGATGCTCGACTGGATTGAGATCTGGGGAATTTGGAGGCCAAGTCAACTCCTTGAACTCGTTGTTGTGTTCCTCAAACCATTCCTGAACCATTTTTGCTTTGTGGCAGGGCACATTATCCTGCTGAAAGAGCCCAATGCCATCAGGGAATAATCAACAATGCTTAAGTAGGTGGTACGTGTCACATCCACTTGGATGGCAGGACCCAAGGTTTCCCAGAAGAACATTGGCCAAAGCATCACACTGCCTCCGCCGGCTTGCCTCCTTCCCATAGTGCACCCTGGTGCCATGTGTTCTCCAGGTAAGCGCCGAACACGCACCCGGCCATCCACGTGATGTAAAAGGAAATGTGATTCATCAGACCAGGCCACCTTCTTCCATTGCTCCGTGGTCCAGTTCTGATGCTCACGTGCCCATTGTAGGTGCTTTCGGCAGTGGACAGGGGTCAGCATGGGCACCCTGACTGGTCTACGGCTACGCAGCCCCATACACAACAAACTGTGATGCATTGTGTGTTCTGACACTTTTCAATCAGTACCAGCATTACGGTTTTTCCCGATTGCTAACACACTACAAGTGAATGCTCAGACCAAAGCATGAAAACCCTACCTTTTGCAAGCTTGTCTTACACACAGGGACCAAAGGTATAAACACATTTTAAGCTTTGCACTTGGTAATCAATTCTGCAACACACATTGTGCAAAACACTACACACAGTTTTGTACATTACACACTTTGTTCAATAATGAAACCCCTTGCAGTCATTGGGAAAACATTTCCCTTCAATAAGCAAAACACATTTGAAATTGGCAACACCCCCACACACATATTACAACACTTAAACTGTAACTGAACACCAATCAGTCATACTAACCTTTCTGGATGCATTACATCCTGCAGTTACACAGGACAGACCAGAGCAGCCCAGGTTTGTTGTCATCATTTGTTAGTTTCCACCGGGCTGCTCTGGTCAGGAACTGGTTCACCGAGCACAATAATTTCACAGCTTTATACCTGCCCCCTTATTCCCCTTTTCTCAATCCGATTGAGGAATTATTTTCGGCTTGGCGTTGGAAAGTATATGAGCACCAATCACATGTCCTCCTGACTCTTCTGCAAGCAATGGATGAGGTATGTGGAGACACTAAGGTGGGGTCGATCCATGGATATGACACGCAAGACGATATTTTCCCCGTTGCCTGGCCAGGAAGGACATCGCTTGTGATGTGGATGAGGTGATGTGGCCAGTCCCTAATAGAAGGCGTGATCCCTAAAACGACTGTACTGTAATTCTACTTTTCTTTGTGTGTTGTTGTTGTTGTTGTAAACACCTGCAAGAGCAACAAATAATCTAATTTTGTGTTGCTTAAACTGTGAGTAGATTTACTGCACTTGAACAACTTTTCACAGAGGCCAGCATGAGAAAATAAAAAAGATCTACAAAGTACAAACGACAGCAGTGTTTTGAATCGTTGACCAGTGTGTTGTTGCTGCTTTGAATGTGTAATGTGCATGTGCATGTGTGTTTCCTATTGATCCAAAAACGACCTTTTGAATTACAAGTGTTAAGTTTTGATTGCAGAATGTCATTTTGACTTGGCAGTTAAATGTTCATCTCCAAGTTTTGGGTCTAATTTTCTTATGTGTAGAGTTTTGACACAATGAGCCCAATTCGGCATTTTGTGTCTAGCAACTAGGAAAAACTGTAATTTGGGCTACAGTAGCCCAAATTACAGCTACTGTAGCAATTTGGGCTAAAGTAGCTCGTTTGTTGGATCAGACCACGTGGGCCAGCCTTTGTTCCCCACGTGCATCAATGAGCCTTGGCCACCCATGACCCTGTCGCTGGTTCACCGCTTTTCCTTCCTATAACCACTTTTGATATGTACTGACCACTGCAGACCGGGAACACCCCACAAGGGCTGCAATTTTGGAGATGCTCTGACCCAGTCATCTAGCCATCATAATTTGGGTCTTGTCAAAGTCGCTCACATCCTTACGCTTGCCCATTTTTCCTGCTTCTAACACATCAACTTTGAGGACAGAATGTTCATTTGCTGCCTAATATCCCACCCACTGACAGGTGCCATGATAACGAGATTATCAATGTTATTCACTTCACCTGTCAGTGGTCATAATGTTATGGCTGATCAGTGTATATACACACAATATATACACATTCCGAAGATCACTTCTGCTTACACACCCAGATAACACACACACACCTATATCCAGATTTGCATACCAACCATCACACACACACACATACATTCACACACACATATGCACACAAACACCTCATCTGTGACTGATTATGCTCATGTCCAAACCCAACCCAGCCCCACGCAATAAAACTTAAACCCAAAAGCAACCCCAACACCCATCTCATCCCTATTTTAACTCCATCCCTCCAAATTCTAGAGATTCAACCATCTTTTCCAGTAAACCACCATTTTTAAAATTTTCCCTGCAAAGTATCTCACTGTCTTGCTGTGATGGTTTACTTATTAGAACCTTTACAGTCATACCTCTCTACTGATGTAGCTTTAACAATAAATGTTTTACCCAAGAGAATAACCAAATTTGATGATTTTTTTTAAATCACCTCATTTATTTTTAGTGGGCTACGCCTGCCCAAAACATCTCAAGTGATCAACAAAAACAAATAAGTGTTCATATACTGTTTTGCTTGGTCCAAGGTGCAAGTTCTCAACAGACAGAAGCTCATAGGCACAGTAGAGGCACTGGTAGACATAGAGCCACACGTGGCACATCCTCATCATAAATAAAATGTTCATTTTTAATACTTTGTCGAGAATCATTTGTAGGCAATGACTGCTTGAAGTCTGGAACGCATGGACATCACCAAACGTTGTGTTTCCTCCTTTGTGATGCTTTGCCAGGCCTTTACTGCAGCTGTCTTCAGTTGTTTGTTTGTGGGTGTTTCTGCCTTAGGTTATTTCTTCAGCTAGTGAAATGCCTGCTTGATCGGATTGAGATCAGGTGATTGATTCGGCCATTCCAGAACTGGGCTGGCTTTTTTAGATGTTTTTGGCAAAGTCTAATGTGGCCTTTCTATTCTTGAGGCTTATGAATGGTTTGCACCTTGTGGTGAACCATTTGTATTTGCTCTTGTGAAGTCCTCTCTTTACGGTAGACTTGTCTTTTGTAGACGTCCAGGCCTTTTTGCGTTGCGGAGCTCACCAGTGCATTCTTTTTTTCTCAGAATGTACCAAACTGTTGATTTGGCCACTCCTAATGTTCCTACTATCTCTCTGATGGATTCATTTTTGCAGCCTAAGGATGGCCTGTTTCACTTGCATTGAGAGCTCCTTTGACTGCATGTTGTGGATTCACAGCAACAGCTTCCAAATGCAAATGCCACACCAGGAATAAACTCCAGACCTTTTACCTGCTTAATTGATGAAGAAATAACGAAGAAATAGCCCACATCTGTCCATGAAACAACTTTGGAGTCAACTGTCCAATTACTTTTGGTCCCTTGAAAAAGAGGGGGCTACATATTAAAGTGCTGTAATTCCTAAAACCTTCCTCCAATTTGGGGGTATTTGTGAATACCCTCAAATTAAAGCTGAGGATTGGCACTTTAAGCCCACATTATTTAACTGTAACTTTAATGTATTTTGGTAAACAGCCAAAATAACAAAACTTGTGTCAGTGTCCAAATATTTCCTGACTCTAAGTCAACGAGTAGTTGTCTCTGTAAACAGTCAAAGTAGGAGCCTAGTATAGATAGACATATACAGTAGATATAGATAGACATATACAGTAGATATAGATAGATATATACAGTATATATAGATAGACATATACAGTAGATATAGATAGATATATACAGTAGATATAGATAGATATATACAGTAGATATAGATAGATAGATGTACAGATATAGATAGATATATACAATAGATAAAAATAGATATATACAGTAGATATAGATAGATATATACGGTAGATATAGATAGATAGATGTATAGATATAAATAGATAGTCTCTAAACCTGTCACAGATCGCCCACTTTGGTGGGACACACAAGGTGACACACACAGGTGAAAATGGCAGTTATAGGTGAGTTTCCCACCCCTGTGGCTTTTTAAATTGCAATTAGTGTCTGTGTATAAATAGTCAATGAATTTGTTAGCTCTCATGTGGATGCACTGAGCAGGCTAGATACTGAGCCATGGGGAGCGGAAAGAACTGTCAAAAGACCTGCGTAACAAGGTAATGGAATTTTATAAAGATGGAAAAGGATATAAAAAGATATCCAAATCCTTGCAAATGCCAGTCAGTACTATTCAGTCACTTATTAAGAAGTGGAAAATTCGGGGATCTCTTGATACCAAGCCAAGGTCAGGTAGACCAAGAAAGATTTCAGCCAAAATTGCCAGAAGAATTGTTCGGCATACAAAGAGAAACCCACAGGTAACCTCAGGAGAAATATAGGCTGCTCTGGAAAAAGACGGTGTGGTTGTTTCAAGGAGCAGAATACGACGATACTTGAACAAAAATGAGCATGGTCGAGTTGCCAGAAAGAAGCCTTAACTGCGCCAATGCCACAAAAAAGCCCGGTTACAATATGCCCAACAACACCTTGACATGCCTCACAGCTTCTGGCACACTGTAATTTGGAGCGACGAGACCAAAATAGAGCTTTATGGTCACAACCATAAGCGCTATGTTTAGAGAGGGGTCAACAAGGCCTATAGAGTACCATCCCCACTGTGAAGCACTGATGTTTTTGTGGGGTGTTATCTCTAAAGGCACGGGGAATCTTGTGAAAATTGATGGAGCTTGTTATCAGAAAATACTGGCAGACAATTTGCATTCTTCTGCATGAAAGCTGCGCATGGGACGCTCTTGGACTTTCCAGCACGACAATGACCCTAAGAACAAGGCCAAGTTGACCCTCCAGTGGTTACAACAGAAAAAGGTGAAGGTTCTGGAGTGGCCATCAGTCTCCTGACCTTAATATCATCGAGCCACTCTGGGGAGATCTCAAACATGCGGTTCATACAAGACTTTGCATGACCTGGAGGCATTTTGCCAAGTCGAATGGGTAGCTATACCACCTGCAAGAATTCGGCCTCATAGACAACTATCACAAAAGACTGCACGCTGTCATTGATGCTAAAGGGGGAAATACACAGTATTAAGAACTAAGGGTATGCAAACTTTTGAACAGGGGTCAGTTCATTTTTTTCTTTGTTGCCATGTTTTATTTTATGATTGTGCTGTTATAACCAACAGTTGAATATGAATCCCATAAGAAATAAAAGACGTGTTTTGCCTGCTCACTCATGTTTTCTTTACAAATGGTACATATGTTACCAATTCTCCAAGGGCATGCAAACTTTTGAGCACAACTGTATACCTGAGTGTAAATGGAAGTTTTTCTCAACAGGAGTTTATATTCTGTACCCGTACAGTGTTACACACAGATTGCCATCCTAGTTTGGTAAAGCACTACATCTAAACCCCTTTGGAGGTACATAAACAAAGGGTAGATCAAAGTCTGAGTATGAAAGTACGGGGGGTCTGTCAGCATGTCGACAAACTTTGCTACTACAGCTCTGTGTTCCACTGGACTGGAGTCTTGCAGCTGTCCATTTTTCTCTGCTCATTTGTTGCCTCTGACTGATTGGTTTGCGGTTACACAATTACGGAATTCGGCAAGGTATTCTTTTCCACCCCAGGACAAACTGATGTCCTGTTTCATCGTATCCACGCGGAGTCGGTCAAAAAGGTGCACGTATACCAGATTCCCAAAGCCCGCCATTGCTAAGAAGGAGGTAAGGTAGATGTTGAGTTCCTCACCACCCTGGATCTGAAGAAGGGATACTGGCAAGTGTCTGTGTCACCTTGAGGATGCAGGGGTGGGGGGGGGTATGTGAAAGGACCACCAGGGGGCGGGCTTTGCGCCCTAGTAGTAGCTCCCCCTCAGCATGTGAGTACAGGGGATCGGAGTCGATCAAGCGCACCCGGAGGCACTAATCAGCTGTTCTCCTCCTCCTATAAAAGGTACACGCGTTTCACTAGTGGGGAGAGCGCTGGGGATGAAAGACGTGTGGTTTCTCCATGTGGACGATCAAAGGAAAGAACAGGCTACCTCTCGTTGAGTGACAAGCAGAGACACACCACCACCGCAAGCGAGCTCTCCACGGTGTATGCTCTAGTTAAGACGGTGCCACACCTGCGATTCATGTCGTAGTTAAAAGTTACTCTCCTTGTTCATTTATCCCTGACGAGTTTTATGTTATGTCCTTTTGAGAACATCCTTGGTTGTGTGTGTGTGTTTAAGAAGAAGACAATCTCAATAGAGAACTTGTTTGTTTTTGTGTTAAGACCTGTTCCTATTTTTTCACCTTTCTGCTTAAGCGCAACCAACAAAAGACAAGGTCCACTCATAGTGTTTTTGGAAGAGAGGAGGGATGACAGCTGAGAGTTCTGTTCATGAAATTTTAATTATGCAACATAAAGTCATATTGCACCGCATAGGCAGGTATCCTGGCCTACAGGCTAGTGACAAGAAGAGTTAAGATCATACCAATTGCAAGTGTTCTGACCTAGTCATCTAGTATGATTGACTTGTTTCCACTCTGTCAATTACATGCCTGACCATGCATGAATCAAACTCCCTTTTCACACGCTGTATGAAGACCCAACACAACCTCCAGATATCCCCACAGCTTTGTGTCATGCAATGATGATATCATGGCTGTTGTCTGCAGTGGACCCAAAAGGGTATGTCACAATTATGGTCGGCATCACGATGATTGCCCTATTGTTTTTCCAAGGGCTGAAAGTTTTATGTAGTCTCATCACAAAGACAACCTGATTCATTCCTTACCAAACCAAAGGATACCTCATTCTCAGTCTTAACACTTCGCTGCCTAAAAGGGATTAGATTAGACTTTTTGCCCTGCATATTTAAATCTACATTTTCAAAAATAATGTTATAGAAAATACAAAATAACAATATCAAAGATGCCTTGTATGTGCAGTATGTCTTTAAATCCTGGAGTTAATCCTTCCTTTTTCTGTCTCTACTATTTCCAACCAGTGATTAATTATTTAAGATTTCCACCTACACAAAAATACCCAATGTACCCAATAAATGTCCATAAACAATAACCAAGGTCTTAACTCACATTTCTGGTAAAATAGCTATACATTGGTGAGGAGTACTTTAAGGACACAAGCTCAAGTACATGTTCCAAATATCAGAAATATAGAAATCATATATTATTCAAGTGGAGGAATTGAGCTTTAAATAATGGAATGTATTTTAAGTACTATAAAAATCAAACAACAAACGTCTTACTATAAGATTTACTCCTTATAATGGTAAAATAAATATGACCATGCTTATTAACGGCAGTACCAAGTGATAACCATTTCATAGAACTGATGAGAGAGACTGATCTGCACAAATGTCCTCGGAACAATGCACAGACATCATGCCAAAAAGATTTTCTCAATTTCCCCTAGAAGTGATATCCCTTTGCGATTAATAGAAAGTTGTGTTGTAAATTCCACAAAACTATTTAGTGTTTTTTCATGTTTAGAGCTACAATTCCACTAAGGATCATAACAGGGTGTTGCAACACCAACATCTACACCAGCACTTCCTCATTTTGGCACTTCTTCATCGTGGTTCTGAAGTTTTTTGCCTCAACATTTTAGCCCCCCTGCGTCCAAGATATATTTCAGGAACCCCTTACATGGGTTTAAATTTTTTCAACTAAACCATAAAGGAAAAACATATTTAAAAAAAACAATATTAAAGGACTAAAAAATTTTAGACTGGAATTTGAAAAGATGCTCACTCCGTATGAGGACTACTGTTGACTTCTGGAAATAATGTGGTCAATGCGTGGAGAAGTCTTTGAGAATACTACATGCATGTTAATCCTCAAGAGTTAGTCTGGATTGCATTTAGTTTTTCAGGGCTGTCTATTCATTCAACGTGTGTATTCTTTTATCTTAGAACAAGAGTTTCATGTTGTAAAAATATTAGTAGAGAAATTAGGCAGAGAAATTAAATGCTCAAGTGAGAGTTGCGAGGAAATATCAGTAGTAAATGTAGGGTATATTGTGTCACTTTGATGATTTATGACCCTGGTGGGCGGGGCTTCCAGATTGATTTGACAGGTGGGCGGGACATCCGGTTTGCTGGCTGGGACTTCCTGTATGACGTGTGTTAGGGCGGGACTTCTGGAATGACATATGCATGTCCGGTGACTTTGTAATTTATGATTGCATTGTTGTGTCCATGTTTGATGTTTTACAATGACTGATAAGCACCCCGTACGAGTGTTATAACACGTGCTATATGTTTGATGTTTAACAATGGGGGTCTTAGGGTTCCGGAATGTTAAATTCCCAGGCAATAAGTAAGTGTTATGTCAGCAGCAAGATGTTTGGTGTTTAACAAAAGGGCGCCAGGGTTCAGCAATTCTATAAACCCCCAGGCATTTTATGTTCTGACAAGTGGTACAACAGATGTCCTACAACCACATGGAAGGGTGTTAACCTTCCATGTTTTGCAATGTGCCTGTAGCATGGTGTTTTTCCACAAGCACAGAATTATGTGTGGGAAACATGCTTTTTTTGTGTAAGATATGAAGATGGGGTCGGGACTTTCAATTTTGGAGAATTTCAGCCCATTTTAACAAGAGATGGGCCTTAAGATCAGATCTGCCCATAGTAAATGTCCCTAAATAGCCACTAGTACAAACTGTAGTATATGCAGGTTGATAAACATGCCGTGTTTCACACAATGTTTGTAGTCCATGCAACTATTTTTGAAAAAACAGTTAATGCCTGGGCCGACCACACATTATGACTAGGTTGATTGTATCGTGGTTGGGTTTAAAATATTGTTAAAAATAAAAACAATGATTTTGGTACATGTATATGTGTGAGCAATGGTGATTTTTGTAATAAAAATGTTTGTTTTAAGTCAGCATTAACTTTTAAGTTGCATTATATGGCAAAACGTTACAAAGTTACCTGGAAGTTAGCGTATAAATTTGCATGAACAACGGTAAATCGTTGACAGGTCAAGATATGTTATTTCAGGTAAACAAAACATTTGTAAACGCGTCTTATGAAATTGTACAACGGGGATCAATGCAAGATTGTTTTCTTCGCATTGGTTGAAATGTTTAACAGGCAACGATGGTTACAAACTGTAGTATTTGCGAGTTTGAGAATACCTATCTGTGTTAGTGTGGGATATGCCGGGGCTTCCGTGTAAGATGTGCGGCATTCTCGTAATGACTTGAAGCAACTCGTGAAATCCGATTTTTGATTGCTGTGTTATGGACTTGTGTTTGTTAAATGTTGAAGAGATTAATGGCGATATGGTGACAATAGCCAGCGTTTATATGTAAGCGGATGAGTTTGTCGTTAATAGATAAAATTAAATTAAGTGATGTCACGGCTGAGCCGCGATAACGAACGAGAACGGCGTTTCTACTGGACAGGAAGTATCAATATATTTGGTTGTCAAACATCAACAACTATCTGAACTAACTAGTTAAGCTTTATCCACAATTTTAATCATTGTAGCTGGTATAGTTCTAACGTCAAGAACGATGATGTGTAACCAATGACAAAGTTAAGAGCGTGACCTGCTGGAGGCGCCCCGGCTGCGATGTAAAGACAATATTAAATCCGCGGCTTCCACAGAAGACAGCTGTTGTTTGCAGCGCGGAGTATGCCGTTTACATTGTAAGTACAAGTTATTTTATTTGAAATAATTGATTTGAATTGCGTTGCTATTACAAACGCTAACAAACGACACATTTGAACTTTTTAAGAATGTGTAAATCAATTTTACGATTGAGCAATCCATGCGCTTTTATCTGTCTTTCATATTGTCTGTTTTATATCTCTGGTTTAGGTTGAGCGGAATTAAACCCAGCCGTGTTTGGTACACACATTTTTGGGCCTTCAAATCTTAGTAAGTGGACTTTTAACATTATTGTTAATCAGCTTTAAATACCTGTATGCGCTTATTAACCCTCTTTGTATTTATTTCAGGGTTGTGATGTTACACAACCTGAACAGATACTTTGCGTAAGTCTAACTATTTACAGACATTTTCAGTCTTGTACTAAAATGTTATTAACATTACGACAATATGCATACAGCTGAACCTTTGTACTCTATTTACCAACCAACAGACTGAGGACCCCCGTGATGATACAGAGTACATCACCATCATGGCTTCAGTTACAGACACCCCACCTTGTGGCTGCACAGCGTCAGGGGATTTTTGTTTCATTGTTTTCCTTCATGCTTGAAAGCTGAAGGTAATACATATTTTACCTTCAAAAACTGTGGTCCACTTTCAAAACTGTGATGTATGTAAATGTATGAGTTAGAATAATATTTTAACCTGTAAGTGGATCGTTATTTACACGTTCAGCTAGAGAAATGGCGAAAGATATTGCTAACAACAGACCAGACACGGAACAACCAACAACATCTACACATAATCAACAGACCACACCCCAAAATACAAATGAACTTTGAACTTTGAACCGGCCATTACTTTGTTACACAGCGATGCATGCAATAATCCTCAGATGCAAGGTTTGTTAACCGAGCTTAGTAGCCCCTGTTTTTCACATGATCTAGTAGACTCTCCTCCGAGCTCTCTGATGCAAACTCATTGCAATGATGGCGATGTTAGAGTTATACAATGTAATGCGTTTGACAACATTGAATTACGACAGTTGATAAATTTACAAAATACTAGTGAAGTTGGGGATTTTGGCACATTCTATGCAATCATTATGGCAGGCTTGGATACTTTTATTGTTAGAGCTTCAGACTTTGTACACGGGCCTGGTGATCGTCTGCACATTGAGTTGATTGGTGAATCTCTGATATCCCCCGTACATGTGACCATGAGAGCAGATGAATATAATGAACGCACGTTTGGTAATTTACTTGAAATTGTTATGCAGAGTAATGCTGAGATTATGATTGATGAATCACTAGAGCTGGTGGTACAAATTATTAATAAGATTATCTATAAAAAAAGATGGCATTTATATGTGGCTGTGAATGATGATTCTACATGTTTTTCAATTTGATGGGTATGTTGAACCCACAGTACACATATGCTGAGGCGCTGGTTAGTGGTCGTGAGTTACATACGGGAGCTGGTTTAGCGTTAGATGATTGTGTGGCATTCACAGATATTGTTTGGTTTGAAGAAATGACAGGGTGTAAAATTGTTGTGTTTCATCGAACACGGGATGGTCACTTTACCAAGTTTCAAAACAGCGAGGACACCCACCCTAGAACCGTCTTTATGTACTTACACGATAACCATTTCCATGGCATCATGAATCTGAAGGGTTTTCTGGGTGTGTCATATGTTTGTGAGTGGTGTTATACAGGTTTTAACACCCGCGGTGATTATGGCTGTAAACATAGCTGTAGTGTCTGTATTCATGAAGATTGTCATACCCAACCCCGTAACACAAAGCAGTGCCCGGACTGTAAGCGGATATGTTATTCTGACTTTTATTATAGACAGCATAAACGCTTGAAGCACCACAAAGGTGTGGGTCGTTGGGTTAGCAGGTGTGACCAGAAGAAATACTGTGTCGATTGCGGCCATCATTACAACGTTAGTATTACCAACTATAAAGCACACAAGTGCACGGCTAACATGTGTCCCAATTGTAACGTGGATCTGACGGTTGAAATTAATCATCAGTGTTTCATAAAACCCTCTAATCCTGAGGACCCCAGTGAGCGCTACATATTTTATGATTTGGAGACAATTGCCAATCCGGTGAACAGTGTACACACAGCAAATTTTGTGTGCGCAATTAGCGTTGATAACAAGACGTAGTGTTCAGCCGGAGATGGTTGTGTCGCTGCTTTTTTCCTTTATAGCACACAACTCTAAAGGTTTTCATTTATAGCACACAACTCTAAAGGTTTCGATGGTTACATCTTGATGCAGTACCTTGCTAGCAATGGTATTGGCACGACATTTATTGCTAATGGTAGCAAGCTCATGATTTTTACAGAGAGCACATTCAATCAGAGATACATTGATAGTCATTGCTTCCTACCGATGAAGCTGGCGGCCTTGCCACGTGCTATGGGTTTTAAGGATTCGAAAAAAGGCTACTTTCCTTACAAGTTTAACATCAAGGAGAATGAGAACTATGTTGACCCCCATCCGGAACCGCATTACTACGGTGTGAATACCATGATGGCTAAAGAAAATGATGAGTTTTTGCAATGGTACGCAACTGTTTCCGCAGACCCCTTTGTCATGCAGGATGAAATAAAGGCTTACTGTGTGAATGATGTGGTCATCTTGAGAGAGGGTTGTATGCGCTACAGACTTGAGTTCCTGGAGTGTGGTGGTGTTGACCCATTCTGGTCAATTACGATTGCTTCGGCTTGCATGAAAGTCTTTTGCAACAGATTCCTCACCAAGGACACCATTGCATTGGTCCCCTCAGACAACTACAACCGTTGTCAGAAGACATTCTCAAACGGCTCAATCCAATGGCTGGAATATGTGGCCTCTGATGAGAATATATCAATACTGCACGCCCTGAACAGGGTTGAAGTGAAAATCGGTGCCTACTATGTTGATGGATATGCTGAACATAATGTGGTGTGCACAGTCTAGACTGTTTCTGGCATAAAGACTACAGACATCGTTATACTGAATAGTCTCCCCTTCTCGAGCATTGTTCAGCAAGCATCAATCCGGTGACGAAGATTCAGTACGGGTTGATGCACCAACAATGGCTGACAAAGCTTGAGGCTTTAAAAGAACAACACAACGTACATGTTCAATACATATGGGAGTGTGAGTAGAATCGGCTTAAAAACACATCCACAGATGTCAAAGCTTTCCTGAAGACCTTTGATGCTCCAGAGCGTCTTGACCCTCGGGATGCTCTTTTTGGCGGTCGTACCAACGCAATTCATTTGAAGTTTACGGCTCAAGAAGGGGAGACTATTCAGTATAACGATGTCTGTAGTCTTTACCCATTCTGCAACAAGACAAAGACTTATCCGATTGGGCATCCAGACAATAATCTTTCGAGATTTCAAACAGGGTAGACACCTACTTTGGTATTGTTAGGGCTATGGTGTGTCCACCGAAAGGACTTTATCACCCCGTTTTTCCGCACAGGGTCGGCGGTAAGCTGTTCTTTCCCTTGTGTAGATTATGTGCAGAGTCTGAAAACCAGGTAACTGATTGTTCACATACTGATTCAGAAAGATCTTTAACTGGTACTTGGGTTTCTATTGAGCTGGTTAAGGCTGTTGAGAAAGGTTATCGCATTGTGAAAATATT
>JACXGI010004427.1:0-46279 GCA_016801175.1 Esox masquinongy | reverse complement strand
ACCCGGACGGGCCTGCCGGACAAAAACTCTCAGTGGCAACCAGCGCCGACCCGGCGGGGGGCGTGACAGGGCCGAGTCTTTAACAGTGGCCCGGGGAGTATGGGACATCACATAGGGATAGAGACGTTTCTATAACACATTAAATCGGCCACTGTCAACTGGAGACATTCCAGTTTAGAACCTCCCCCCGATACTGACCCCCCCCAGTCAGTTTCAGGTTGAGACCACCCACCCCGGGAGTACACAAAAAGACAGACAGTTCTTTTTAAGTCCCCTCAGCCACTGTGAGGTTTAGGACCAAACTGCCAGGGATTCCACGTTAGCACTGAGTTAGGAGCAACCCGGACCTATTGAAATGTGCTTACGTCAGGTATGAATCCGATCTCATTCAGGTGGTTGCTGAGCTCCGGGTCGTGAAAGGCAATCATCTGGGAGAAAACGGTGAGGTACTCTGAAAGAGGTGCAGCAGAGAGGGAGCGATTTAAGTCGGTCCAAATATAAAATCAACACAACATTGTAACTGTCTGTGGCACCAAAACATCTCGGTGTCTGTTGGAAAATGTTTCCCTACGGGACACGACCCTGGAATCAAAGTGACAGCACATTAAATTTAATACTGGCTAACCCACAAATAAACATTTGCATAATTAGTATTCTCTTTTTGTAACGAGAAGAGATCGGATCAGGACTGAAAAGCTCCATCCCGTATCTTAGATCTAATGATTCTCGTATCTCATCCATCCTGTAATTACCTGATACCACAGCAGCAATGTTTATGTACATAGTCTGTCCATGGAAGATCAGATTAGGGTAATATATTGAACTACCGATATACAGAGAGGTCTGTTGCATGTATGGTCTCTACACAATAAACCATTTGATCATTTACTATAGGTTTACTCCTTGGTATTACAACCCCGTTTTCAAAAAAGTCAAGACGCTGTGTGAAATGTGAAGAAGAACAGGATGCAATGATGTGCAAATCCTTTAAACCGTATTTTGAATAGAAAATAGTACCAAGACAATATGTCAAATGTAGAAACTGAGAAATGTCATTGTTTTTTGAAAGATACATGCCCAGTTTGAATTTGATGTCAGCAACTTGTTTCAAAAAAGCTGGGACAGGGCAACAAAAGACTGGAAAAGTTGTGTAATGCTAAAAAAAAAAAAAACCTGGTGGAACATCTCATGTCTTCTCTGAGCCTCAGCCCATTTAAGATGGACTGAAGTGAAGTTGAAAATTTTCCTGTGGTCTGACTAATCAAAATTTGAAATTATTTTTGGGAATCATGGACGCCGCGTCCTCCGGACTAAAGAGGAGAGGGACCATCCAGCTTGTTATCCACGCACAGTTCAAAAGCCATTATCCGTGAAGGGATGGGGGTGCATTAGAGCACATGGCATGGGTGACTTGCACATCTGAGAAGGCACCATGAACGCTGAACAATATTTGCAGGTTTTGGAGCAACATATGCTGCCATCCAGATGCCGTCTTTTTCAGGGAAGGCCTTGCTTATTTCAGCAAAACAATGACAAACCACATTCTGCACGTGTTACAACAGCATGGCTCCGTAGTAAAAGAGTCCGGGTGCTAAACTGGCCTGCCTGCAGCCCAGACCTGTCACCCATTGAAAACATTTGGCACATTATGAAACAAAAACTATGACAAAAGAGACCCCAAACTGTTTTTTTCCAAAAACAATAACATTTCTCATTTTCAACGTTTGATATGTTGTCTTTGTACTATTTTCAATTAAATACAGGGATAAATGATTTGCACGTCATTGCATTCTGTTTTTATTAGCATTTTACACAGCGTCCCAACTCTTTTGGAAATGGGCTTAGTACAATAAAAGTACTAAAACCTTACAAAAACCAACACAGGTGGGATCAGATGAGATAGCAAGACAAACAACACTCCACACTGGTTTCAAGTTTTTCCAATTTCACCAGCCGAGCAGTATGTGTCCGTCTTTGTAAATCTCTACAGGGAATATTTACAAATATTCTTTCTGTGTTCATTACAGCTTTGGAAATCAACCCTGAGAAGGACGGCCTCTTGATTGTCCCGTTTGATTTGGAAGTCATTATTTAACGCAATAAAAGTGTTCTTCCGTTTTCGGCTTTGTTGAGGAGGACACAGTACCTACTACAAAGCTTCTCTTAGTGGCTTAACTTACAGTGAAGCTCAGCTGCCAATATACGTATAACATAGTCTTAGAGGCCGGGGCGGTGTAAACAAAAGGATTCCGTTTTATAAATACAGACACTACTGGTACACACAGAAAAGTTCATGTTGATGGAGGCCAGTGCTTCTTAAACAAGTGCCAGGGCATATGGAGGGACTGACCTTGGATGACATGAGAGTTGTCCTTCAGGAAGAAGTTATACAGGTATTTGGGGATGAAGGCTGACATACAGGCATAGGCCAGGGCTGTGAAATAGGAAGAGGAAAAGAGGGAGTGCAGCAGAGATCCACACAGGGCTTGTACATGACCAGCAACACTTCGTTATTTTAAAGATGAACAGAAAACCCTTACCTTCGTTGTTGAAATTCAGCCAGAGAAATGGTGCACAAAGTGAATCCAAACCTGGGCAAAACATGGTGTATTTTTAACGCGCGGAATGTAACTACACTGAATTCCAAAAATATGACTTGTCTGCCCCCTAGTGGTTCATTCACCCAAACAGAGTGTTGACCAAAGTTATCACTGACAGAGGGAGAGCGGGACAGAGACTATGGCAGGGAGTGTGTGACAGAGATAGACAGAGACTATGGCAGGGAGTGTGTGACAGAGATAGACAGAGACTATGGCAGGGAGTGTGTGACAGAGATAGACAGAGACTATGGCAGGGAGTGTGTGACAGAGATAGACAGAGAGATGTCCCACCCTGCCAGTAGACAAGCTCTGGATGAGAGACCACCCAGGCCTTAAGCACACGCCTGAACTTTCTGTGGCCCTGTGGCGAGGACAGTAACTCATCATACTGGTGACAGCGAGGGATGTCCACCTCAATCTGTAGGTAACACGGACAGACAGACCCACACAATACACATTAGTGAACTCAGGCTGTCAAAATGACTGCCATCGTCCTCACTGTGGTTTGGAGCATGACACACTTGTGTCCTCTACCAGAACAGTCAGCAACCATTCATGTCCTTTTGTTTGTCAGTCATTAGCTTTTCTTTGTGTTTCCCTTTAAAACCTAGAACGTCAATGCAGGTTTTAAAACGGTTTGACTTCATTTACAAGAATCCATACGAGGGCAGATCACTTTAACACCTTCAAAAAAAAGTTAATTTAACAGGGTGTAATATCTGTTCCGCAACATGCTAGCTAGTTAGTGTGGCGGATGCTTTAGAACGCTGAGGTACCTGTCTGTCGGTGGGTATGGATGTGTCCTTATCAATGGCGTCATATTTGGCTTGAATGTCCCCCTGGCAAGAGAAAAAAAACAGACATTCAAACAACTGAAACAGCTCAGTTATCATTACATGGCACCATTTCATCAGCAGTTGCCTATATGAATCTCTCTTTAATTATCAGCCTACTTCCTACCTCGACTCCCAGGAGCGCGGCCCAGGCCAGTCCACGTACGAGAGGAGGAATGTCTACCCTCGCCTCCTTCCACACATGGTTCTTTTTGTACGGGTATGCCTGAGGGACCCAACCCACAGAATAATTTAATAAAACGTTTGTTTAACCAGGTAAGCCAGGGAGAATACGCCGCTATTTCACTATAACAATCTGGTGGATCTAACATTTAGCTGGACTTTAATTCTACGTCCGAACAATTACTACAGACCGAAGCCTGGACGTACATCAAGGGAAAAGTTATCCCATCCTGGGAGGGGAACCCGTGATGATTAAAGAGTGCATGAAAGGGGTAAGAGTGTGTTCAGGACACGGTCAGCGTGACTTTGGATAGAACTTCTTTCCATTACAGGAATCCCTGGGAGCTGAGGGTCTTAAAACTGCCGAGGCGGAGTCATTTCATTTTTACAGTTCTGTGTGTTTGTGTGTACCTCTGCATGCCTGTGTGTGTGTGTCTGTGACTTGCTATGATAGTGATATGTTTTGGTTTATCTACATAAATTCACTATATGGTGAGTTGCTCCGGGTTTGTTAATTACTTATTGAAATAGCCTAAACCCCTAAACAAGACAACCTCAAGACTAGAAACAAACATTTTCTAAACTACAGCTCGCTAAAGAATTCCTTTTTTTAAATACATCCAATTGTAGTTCAGGCTAGTTAAAGTAAGCATTTCAAATACATATAAATACTGCCCATCTCTCTGTGTGTGTTTGTGTGTGTGTGTGTGTGTGTGTGTGTGTGTGTGTGTGTGTGTGTGTTGAGCTCAGGACCTTGAGAAGCCTGTCAAAGAGGATGATGCGGATTAGTTGATACTCTGTGTCCCTTTCCCTGATGATGAGTGGCAGGGTAACGGTGCATGACAGCTCATTGCTGCTGTTGGACTGGGACAGACTGGACTGTCTGGAGGGGGGGAGAGAGAGAGAGAGAGAGACAGAGACAGAGACAGAGACAGAGAGAAAGAATGACAGAGAAAAAGACCAAGAGAAACAATGGAACAAAAAACCCATTTACCATCTCTGTCACACAGTGAGGAAAAAACGACAGGCTGGAGAGGAACGGATTTTCAGTCAATAAGGGACACTTAAGAATCAGAGGATCAAAGGATTCTTACTCGTCTTCCAATAAAGGGTTATATGCCTCTCCAGACACGTCTTTCAGTCTCTGAAAGAGAGATGTATGTTAGATTTTCACACGTACGCACGCACACGTTCAAGTCAAATTGGCTGTCTCAAGTGAATAACTAATTGTAGTTTAGTGTTTAGTGCGTGTGTGCGTCTGTGCGTAGTACACTGACCGCTACAGTAAAAAGGTCAAGACCATACACCAGCGCAATACATTACTGCAGGTGTTGTAAGGTCATGTTAAATCGAGCAATCCCAGAGGTCTCCTCACGTTTTTCAGCTGACACAGAGAGAGTGTTACGGTCGTGTCATCCAAGAGGAAGCTTCGGTCTCTTCCTTGACCAAACGACTCCCCATCCTCCAGCAGGAAACTGACACAGACATGAGAGACAGAGAGAGAGCATCGGATGCTAACTGTTATGGCTGCAGTTCACCTAGCCTTCACTCAGAGAACACATTCTCCATATTCTCCATATAAAGCCAAGATGCATACTGTACACCAAGCTTTCAGAATGAATCCTGGCCAAAGCCTAAGTACAATAACGTTCAGTAGACCATGGATGCCCTCTGCAATGCTTACAGTTATCGACCTGAAATCACTGAACATTCATTTGATGATAACTATGGGTATTAAACTGTCATAGAGACACAAATACAATTCAGATTAATTTCTCTTTTAGTTAGTGCTTTGAGCACTTTTATACGACTCAAAACAACACTGTCACGTTAACACCTGCAGCTCAATTCCGACCCACCCCACCACTGATTGATCTTTTCGAAAGATTAACTCGGGAGAAAAACAGAAGTGATCCGCGGGTGTAAACGCAGCCTAACAGCTCTATGCAAGGAGAAACAGACGGGACGCAACGTCAAGTACTTGGGAAGGGTGCAGACTGGAGGCTTGGACTGGATGATCCCCTTGTTGGTCAGCTCCTTCTCCAGGTCTCCTCCAGCCAGACACCACAGGTGGTACACCTCATCTATGGACCGTTCCCCCAGGTAGTCCTCATCGTCATCTGGGACATGATTGATTAATGAAGACAATTTATAGGGAAAAATAAAATGCCCCACACACACACACACACACGCGCACGCAACGCAACGCAACGGGAGCAAACACCTTTCTACAATCTATTGAGGATTATAAAATAACGCTCTTAATCTGGCATCGTGCAGTTATTTGTGGTGCCCTACGTCTGCCTGACCACGGGACAGTATCTCCTTCTCGAGACCTTAAATGTTAGAACTGACGGCAGCGTAAATTGGGGGGCAGGGTTAAGTGGGGTCGGGCTGTGTGTGTTGACCTTTGCAGAGCTGGCCAATGTCCTCCGGGAGCTCCAGGTGGGCACAGCGCAGGGAGGAGGAGAACAGGCCGACAGGCTGTTGATACAGGGTGTAGAGACACGACACGCCCTCAAACACTGGGTCCGCCAGCAACTCCGCAGGAGTGGGTCTGCAAGCACAAAACATTGACGAAAACTCTCTCTTCGTCACATGCTCAGATTTCACTATCAATGTTGCTATATGTAATTACAATTATCTAATTAGTTTACAGTAATGGGCCAGTGCTGAACATTACACTGTCATTTGACCTTACAATAATTCTGTTGCAAGACAAATGCATAGGAAAAAGGCATTGAGAATGGGCTTTGCAGCAGGAAATGATGGTTAATGCAACAGTTAAATCCACATCATACTGTTAAAATAACTCTGGTCAAGTTACCGTCTGGAGGGCAGGAAGGTGAGGCATTTCCTTAATAAGGTTAGGACGTTCTTCGGCAAATCCTGTAAGGCAACATTGACCGTCGCATTAGTAACGCTACAATTCCGACCCACAGCCCAATCACCCTCCACTTTCATGGCTTTCCAACATCCTCAAGAAATAAAAACCTCCTAAAACCGCCTGAGAAAGGTTAAAAGCATTTTTACAAGAAAACACTTTGGCAAATTGAGGGCATATGACTTTCATTAACACGCACGAATGCATGCACACAGCTAGCAGTTACAAATGCTGTGTTTTGGTACATATGTTGGGCGGTTTTACGGTGGCAGGCCAAAGGAATCAAGTGTAATAGTGACTTATGATTTCAAGCTCACCCTTATGGCATCCAAGCATCCGTGCTCTTCTGCAAGGACTGTGACTATGTCATCAATACAACCTGAGGGAAAAAACACAAACAAGTACTTAAACAACAATGTAAACAACCCCATCAAAAACAATTAAACTGTGGAGCATTAGACAAGGGCCGGCCCGCTCCTTTTACGGGCCCCAGGTGAGATCCAATTTTTGTTCATTGCACCTGGTATATTCTGTTACACTCAATGGTAAGTTGACACCCCTACTGATTCTCGTTTTTTGGCGGTTTAGGGGGCCCCACTCAAATGGCCTTAGGCCTCCTAATGCAGCAGGCCGGCCCTGCAAAAGACTTCGAAACACGTTCCCTTACCGAGAGTGAGGATGAATTTTAACTTCTCGCTTATTTCAATGTTCTGCAGCAGCCCTCTACCCTGTAAACGAAAAACTGATGAGAAGAATTACTTCTTCCAAAGCAGTGTTACACACCAGTAACCTGTTAATATCAGTCATTACTGTCAATTGACAGATCAATTAGTAATACGAACAATAGATTGATCATTAGGGCACGGCGTGGTTGTGTAAGAGAGCTTACTGTACATAGCTCAAAGAGCAGGACCCCCAGAGACCACACGTCTGTCTTGGGGCCCGAGGGCAGAGGGTTGTCCCCCTGGGAGGTGTCACTACAATGGGCTGGGCCCTGGGCGATGACCTCTGGAGCCAGGTAGGACGGGTACCTGTGGACAGGGGTATTGGTCCAGGGTCACTTTAATACCCTGCAAGGCCTCCAGGTACCTTTCACAGAACTTCGAGAGGGTTCGTGCTGTGTCTTGAATTAAATTCAATAAAATCTCAGTTGCATTTGACAATAAAACTACTTTTTAGGTGATTATTTTTTACTTCATATGATTTTCAAATGACACACATACATATCAAAGCATCACTTAAAGTCACAGATAGGGTCATAAAATCTTCAAACCAGATGTTTTTTGTTGGAGACAAGATAACACGGGACATCCGAGGTAGTAACGCGCGCGCATGCACGCACACACTCACACACACTTCCCCGATCCAACAGGATATTACAAATAAATACTGTTGAACATGGCCCTCGGGTTTTGGATAAGGCTTCAGCCATCTATTACAGTCCAGGACATGAAACAATGGATTACTTTAATATCCAAAACCTGGTTTTCATAAACAAAAAGATTACCCTCCCTTAAGCAGAAATATTATGATGCAGTAACTCATTCTATTTCATTCCATCAATTTGAGGAACAGTGTGCAAATACTCAATGGTGTTTGTTCACAGAGGGTCCCCTGACCTAATATAAGAGACGTTCTTCAGTTTCACAGTAACCTTCCAGGATCATTATTATGTTTTTCTTGTGTCATAAAGAACATAACTGAAAACCACATGGCTGGATAGAGGAAGGCTTACCCAATAGGAAAGTCCACATCAGCCCCATGGTCTGTCATATGATATAGGCCAAACTTAGCCAGCTTCACCCTGCCCTAACGAACACATACATGAACAGAAAATAGGACAACAACAATGTATGTCAATAGCATTGCAACAATCAATTATATACTCAGGGCCAATTGTGCTGGAACAGCTTCAGCAGTATTTAAGGTATATTTCATGTTCCACATGCATTCAGCTAACATTATCATTTTAATTTATTTTTGTCACAGCTCCATTCCTGAACGTTTTCCCCAAACCAGCGGTAGAGGATAGTCCGGAATAACCCAGAGCAACGTGCTTCCATAGTGGAGACAGACAACTGACATGTGACTGTGTCTGGATGATGCCGTGGCTGTTTGAGGCGAGTCCATCCACAACAACTAGCACGGCTCATACAAGTGACTGAGCCGGCATAATTAAAGAATCTCAGGGGAAGGACTTTAACTGACAAAACCCCATGGCTTCTACAACACTAAGAGCAAACGGAGAACGAGGTCAAACGTGAAGAAAAAACAAAACAAATCCATTTAATCGTAAATGCTTCATGGTTTTTAGTCTACGACCAGGCTTGATTTGTGTCTGGAAAACCTCCCCTAAGCCTTTTGATTGGGATGAAAGTGATATGGAAGGGGTGTGGAGGGGTACCATTCCATCCATAAGGACGTTCTGTGCGTTGAGGGCTCGGTGCACCATGCCATGTTTATTCATGAACTCCAGGCCCTCCAAGGTCTCATAGGCAATCTGCAGCACCTTGTCCGGGCTGGGAGACAGACAAATATAAAACACATTTACAACATGCTATAAAACACACCTAACGCCTAGTTTCAGAACCTCTGGCGTGTGGTTAGAAAGCCTTTGTTTTTTTTTAATGCATGGAAACTCAGAATGTGTTTGTTTTTCGAGCCAGGAAAGCCTTAACTCTGTGTAATAAATAGACCTTCGCGTTGTTTTGTCCACCTGCTGGGTCTGCATATATGTAGGTGAGGAGTTGATGCAGTAAGGGATTATGAGGGAAGAGGCAAATGCTTTTGTCCAAGTCAACGCAGAGTGTCAGGGTTAGTGTTTTGGCCCAGCCCAGGCTGAAGTCATGCTGGATGGCTTTAATTCAGTTCAGCTATTATAATTCCGCTGACAAAAAGAAATTGTGAGTCCTCTAAACTTGTGATAGCAGAGTACATGAAGTCTTACCTGACAGTTGCGCCAAGCTTCTGGAAATCATTTAGACTGCTCTCGTAGTGTTCAGCCACAACAACCAGTCGTTCTGGAAGACAGAAAAAGATAAGATGGGTGGTAAAAAGTAGTGTAACATGGTCCATCAATTTCAACCCTGATATTTAATAGCTTTTTTTTGGTCTGTGTATGATCAAAACTTAATTTTTTTCCCAGCATACATTTTCATTTAAAATATTTTTTAAAGAACCCACGTTCAATAATAAAAAAGATACAAAGTGGTGTTTTTTTTTTCAAACAAATAAATAACCAAAATCTAAAACTGAACAAAAAAGACCCCCTTTAATAGTTTTTTCAACTGCAGAGCTTATGGATTGGTTTCCAATAGCCATGAAGAATCTTAAAAATTAAAATCTTGCACCGTGTTGTGATAGAACTCACATATTTAATAATAAAGCTTTGAAATATGTAGCCTACTTAGTCATTTATAAAATTCTTGTTCACCAAGCCCACAGAAGGAATGGAAAAACAAAATGTTATCTACAAAATCTGACAACAAAGCATCCAGGGATCAGGAACTCAAATAACATCTGGACATGAAAAAAAGGATGAAACGATTAAACAAGTAAACTTTTAACAACTCAGGAAGTCCATGAAGACCGTGTTGTGTATACTCAGGCCAAACATCCTTCACATTACAGGGCCCTAAAAAAATTGATGGGCTCTTCTAATAAGATCAGTACAGTGTCGACATTTAGTTGATCATTTAGCGTTTCTGTGAGACTTATAATTAAACACATGCTTGTAGTAATATGCAACTTGGAGATTCGCAAAAACATTCAGTCATTTTAAAGTCTCCCAGATGTAATGGACAAAAAAAACACTTCTTAACAATAGAGACATTTTTGAAAGCCGAGGGCATTTTGAGGCGCAGTAATCGGTGTGGCAAGTAACTGCAATTGGTTTAAAAGACCCCGCTTAAAATCAAGGGGATGAGTATGGCTGCGATGGAGATAACGGGAACCGCCTATTTTCATAAAACCAAATGTAGCAGGCGTTAAAAAACCCCGTCTATAACTACATCCCCCACACATTGATGGGGAGGTTCTCATCTGAACTGATCAACCAATCCCAAAATTGAGGAAGGGTTCAGATGGAGGGTCGCATTTTTATGAGTAAAAGCTCCCTTTTAATTTCCCCTGAAAACCAGAAAAATCTGCATCATTATAGGCCCGGGAGAGCAGTCAATTTACTCACGTGCCCCCGTTCTTCTCTTCTAATACATTTCTATTAAAAGCTCCCACAGGGCGAATGAAATAGGCTCATGGGTTAGAATCAGGGCAGTATTTTGCCCCACCTTTTTATAGGTGCAGCACAAGTTTGGGGGGCCAGTGTGGGTGGTGAACTAAGACCTGCCCAACTGGTCAAGTGCTTGATTAAAGGAGAAATAGTAGAATGTATTCTCCAACAAAGCTAGGTGAATTGCAGCGACAACAGTGCACATTCAAACCATCCCTCCTGCATGCCCTGCAGTTTTAGGTTGAATTTTGGTCAATCCAATTTGAACGGCTGTGAAAACCGATACGCATTTATTAGAAGATATTCCACAGTGATGCAGATATCAGAATGATTCTATACACAGCTTATTTTTTCACATGAAAAGATATTGGGTGAACTCTATAGTGAATGAGTGGAATGAGTGGAACCCGGGCTTGCCACCGTCTGCCATTGCAAATCGTTGCAGCGGAGGAGGCAGTGACCACGCCTCTTAGCAATACCAATAGAAGAGAAGGGCGCAGCTTCAGTTGTCCAATAGAAAGTCTGCAATTTATATTGTGGTTTTGTATGCACGCAGAATCATTTCTGGGTGAATCATGTGTTTTATGGACACTGTCTGAACAATTACAATTTACATATTGGATTTGTTGAAGGCTACTGCATCTCATACAATCTGTTGTTACCTGACAGATCTACGGTAACATTTCTATCCACGAGAGATTGGTGTTTGTGGCCAGACTGGAGTTCTTGTAGAGCACCAGAAAAAAAAAAAAAAAAATAGTTTGCCAATGGGGGCATTTCACACAATTGTTGGATTAGAGCTGGTTTGTCAAGGGCTGTATGAAAGTCCTGCTTGGCATAATGCTTGTGCCATTATCTAATATAAATTACATTATACTTAAATACTTCAATAGAGTAACGCCCTGGCCCCTCTGACTATCAGAAGTACATAGTCCTACCGTGCTTCCCTCTGGTGATGTCCACATACTGGCAGAGCCTGGGGTGGGTGCTGGTTTTGAGGAGCTGGAAGCGCCCCAGGATTTTTATGGAGTTGGGAGTGAGAGGGAGGCCATTGCTCCCACATACATCATGGGGCAGGGCAGAGGCAAAGAAGGTGAAGGCCCCTAACTGGGCATCTCTCAGGGGTCTCATTACTTGGAACTCTTCACTGATTCAGTGACCACTTTTAATCTCACAGGTTGAAAGCTCCAGCACCGACACACACCAGCTCTATGGAAAACAAAGAGTCATTAGAGGCACTGAAATGAAACCTTGGATGAAGGAAACGACTTGTCTGCACATACAATATAAGATGACACAAAATAATGGTTATTACACAGCCTATCCTTTCGGTCCACGTCATGTTGATCAAACATAAAATTGCGGTGGAGATCGCTAACTAAACAATTGTTTGTGAACAGTGAGAAAGTTAGCGGCAATGCTACACTTTGCTTTGTAAAGGAGTGGATGCATTTAGCCACAGTAGCTATTGCTTCTCAAATCGTTCTCGTTTACGTAAAACTAGAACAAGAAGAGGTACTGTACTGACTAGGAAGAATTACTGAAACATTGAATGCCTTAAACAGTAACAACGACTTACCGAAATGGGAATGAATACTTACATTTAGTCCTCATGGCCAAAAAAGTTTAAAATAACATAAATCGTTTCATTTCGCTAAATATTATCTTTCTTGGGATGCACTCGGATGCACTGGGCAGTTGAAGTAACGTGACAGGTGACGTCAATTTTCTGCGACGAAGTTAAGCTGTCAAAATTATTTGTAAACACAGCAATCTTGTTTACAGATGAAACGGCATTTGTAGCTTTTTGTTTTACATACCTATTGCTCAAAGTCTATGTTTATAGCCAATCCAAAGAAAACAAGAACATCTCTTTTCGCAATGTGGATATCGTCATTTTCTACGCCTGATCAATTTTCTTAAACAATGTTTCTATCAAAAAATCTTTGACAAAAGTTATATTTTACATTCTAATTTTCTACTTGGCATTTGCTTGTAATATAATTCACAAGTTGCCTTTACGTGTAAAATAATAAGTATATTTAATGGATAAGCAGGCACCAACGATAGAGCCTTATGAGCTGTGAAACCGCAGCGCATGTTTAATCAATAGCTAGCTAGTTCAGTTGCAAGCCAGAATGCCAGAGGTAGCCGTTCTTCTATCCACATTATCTGTAGATTAGTGAGTTGCGCATGCGTTGCACAGCTATACGGATGTCTACGTGGGTCTTTTCTTGATCGGTTCGCATTGTGGCTGGATGTTCCCGGATGTTTCCCTGACCAAAACGTGCGTCGATTACAGGGTGCTGGTCATATTTTGATGTAAGTTAAATCCATATACATTGCTGTTCGTTTCATATTTTTTTCAATCAGACATATATTTCCGAATTCGTGATATTGTAAATATCTGGATTTGGATGTCAGATTCACAGAAATCCAATACAGTTGTTGGCAAGCTGAAGCTAACTCCACGTACTGTAATTATACACAGCACTGTAGGCTAACTTTTAGTCATTACTTACTGGAATTTGCTGTGTAGTTTCACATTCAGATTCTGTCCAGGTGTCAAAGTACAGTACAGTAGAATGTGAAGCCAAAATGATTAGCAACAACGGCCCTAGTCCCAGCCAGAACGGACTTGATCTGAACCACAATTTTTAAATTGGGTTATGCAAAGACATGGTTTCCATCATAGACGCTATTGTCCCAAATCATTTTAATATGTTCAGACAGCAGTCAGACAAATTTTCCGATTATCAATTCATTATGCGTTATTATTTGCCCTAGTAAAAAAAACCATCCAGTGCTGCCTTATCAGCAAAATCATTTGGTTCCAAAAATAATTTGTAAAACAATTTTCGGTGCTAACAATAACCATGTTATTTGCATATTCAATATTGTCGATTCCTGCATTACACATAATGCTGCGCGTTTGCATGCTAAATCTGAACTTCTCTCAGAATGGACAAACCAAAAATACGTGAAAATGTGGGTGTGTGCCAATTGTAGCACTCGCCTCGGAAGGATTGTACAACCCCCAAAAGTTGACCTCTAAATGCTTATCGATGTTACATGAAATGGACAAGCTTTTAGGGTCGACTAATCATATTAGTCTTTCAGTTTGTCAGTCTTAGCTCAAAACAACTTAGTCTGTCTTCATTCATGTTGTTGATTGGGCTATTCTACAATAAAGGTGATGCTGAGATTTTAAAATATGCAATAGCAAAGTTGAACAAACCATGTATCTATATTGTATGTGCTAAGTGACCTTTTAACAATTTCCTCAAATATAAGACTTTGAAGTTTAGCGCAGATGCAAAGTATTTTAACCCCCTAGTATGTAAATGTTGATGTCAGTAGTGGTGGGAACTGCCTGGGACCTTACAATACAATAATACCCTGACACTTGAGTAAGAAAACGATAATTGTGATTATTTATGTTTTGCAAAATACTCAGCATTGGGATTTGAAATTGTGAATTACTATTCACTTTTCTCATTTGTAATTCATTTTGTCATTGAATATCATACTCATAAGGACAATCATTGCTAAAATCTAATACACCTCAACATTTTAGTCAGCTTTTATCTTTTATGGATGTCCAAAGTGAACTCTGACTACATGTGATTTGTTATAACAATGTCAAAGTCAGGTGGTGTGATGTGTTTTTCAAGTCATAATACATAATTACATTTTGTGCAATTGAAGATACAGTACTTATCTTAAGTCCTTTGCAGGAAACTTAAAGGAGGCAGATATTTTCCTGCTGTTTTCACTGTTTAGCATGACATTTTGTGTAATAATCATCAACAAATAAGCCCATGATGGTAAAAAAAGCGTAATTCTGTGACAATGATTGTCATGCTATTTTAATTTACTAAACGGTATGTACATGTTTGAGATTAAATTATTACTAGGCTAAATTATTGTCTGCTAATAATTGTAGATGATCAAATTATTATGGCACCAATTAAAATATTTCTTGGAAGATAACATAAGTAAATCATAATTAAATTGTCTAAATTACTTTCTGTATATAAAATCTGGAATATGAACTTGGAAAGAACAAATTAGCATTTCTGAAACATGCATTTTTATTTATTTTTTGCAAACCTTATTCATCACTGACTGACAGATCTACGGTGGCCTACTGTGCCACACGCTGTTCTCATTGCTGCAACCCAGACTGCCGAGCAGGCTGGTGTTTTGTGTCATCTACACACACACACACACACACACACACACACACACATCACCGTGGTTTTAAGTGGTCGCAGCTAGAGAAGCTGGTAGATCATACCCCGATGGGTGTTCACACGCCATCACCACTGAACTGGGAACGGTTTTTGGTGTTGAAAGAATAAAAACAGATCTAGGACCTGGGCCTAGTTTTGCTACCACACAACACCCTGGGGCTTCTGTTGTCACTGTACCACAACGAGAGATGAAAAGGAATACATGCTCTGAGGAGGTGGAGAATGTTTATTTAGTTTTATGCTTTTCCACTACCACGAACAACAACAAACTAGGACTGGCTGGTAGTGGTGATAGTGAAGGGAAAACAGCGTTAGGACCGGCTTTTACTAAGTGCATCTGAAAACCTACCTATTCGAATAAAAATCTTAAATACACTTCTTCCCCTACTCACGCCGACTTTGGTAATAACGTTTTACTTGCCATCTGTGATTTGGTCTTTCCAGGCTATCTTAAGAGGAATGCAATAACTAAGTCACTCTGGATAATAGTTCTGCTAAATGACTACGTGAAATGTAGGTCCACCACGCCAATTGACTTAGGTTGATCTCCGAAAGGCATCGTACTTCTGTTGTCGTAACCGTTCGCCTTAACAGTATGAAAAGAAATAACATGCTTTAGTGATGAGGCCATCATTTACTTTCCATGTTCTCATTAGCCCCTCATGTAGAGAATTGGATCAGGGTCAGAGTTCAACATTAGGCCAGGTTGTAGTTGGCCACCAGATAAGCAATGTGTCTGGCTCAGTAATAACCGGCACAGCACTTTCCAGGATTGCTGGGTTTGGTTTTGGATGTGTGTTGCTTTGGCTTCTAGCTACTCCTTGAGAAAAACGAGTATTTTTGCATGGCTGTCCTTTGAACATTTAAATGGCTACCATTGGACACGCCAGTCATAGTAGATGCAGACACGTCTTGACTGGTGCTGTCTGTCTGTCACGCACCCATCTGCTCTAAGTCCTCTTCGGTTTCACTCTCATCACAGCGCCTTGACACTTACGGGCGGCCAAGTGTTCAACGTCTCTGCTGCATTGTGGATATGGTTTTGAAACTAGGCCTGCGCTGTCATTAGTTGGGCAAAGACGTTTCATCTTCTCAAAGGCTGTTTTGCTCCATTAATATATGGATTTTACTGGTGACATGACATCCAGAGCCAGTCATGGTCAACTCTTCCACTAGGCAACATGCTCTGCAGTGTTGTCCAGTGTCAACAGTAAGGATGCTGACCACTAGCGGGCGGCCAGCCTGGAGGCCCGGGTCCCAGGCGGCTGTCAGAGGTGATTCTACAAGGACCCACCGCCATTTTTGGCGGTTATGCAAATGAAAACAGCCCTTTCATGGCGCTCGTAAATTCTTTCGCCACAGGGCCCAGTTTAATCGATTCCGATCCTTCGAGAAAACAAGCTTCTTTGATCCCCGATATTATCAACTCCAGCTCCTTTTGTGTTTCTAATTTCCTCATCCCCGACTTCTCTTTTGTTTTCATCCTGCGCCAGCTGTTCTTTTCCGGCATTGTCCTGTGCAAGGCCTATGTGTTGGACAATGAGAAAGGAAGGGAAAAGAGAGGGGATTTTTTACAGTGGGAGAGGATTGACAAAGCTTCTACATGTCCAAAGCACGTTACACATTACAACAAAACCCCTAGCTGTCGCCCAGCTGCATTTCGGCTGAGTGGCACGGGGCTGTCGTTTGATCCCTTTTGAACTCTAAAAGTAGCCCTACAACCCATCAGTGATGCAGAGAGAGTGCCATTCAAGTCTATAATGTGATTTGCCCATGTGTGTCTTTAAAGGGAAAGCAAATGACAAAAGATAGACAGCTTATTTCATTTATTGTCATATGTTGTTTTTTCCCCCGCCATGTTATTGGAGAATTTAGTTTGACCAAGTTGACCTGGAGCTTGTCAAGACAATTTTGAGGTTTAAATACTCGGCACTGACAAGAAACAGTTCCCTCATTCGGAGTTCCCAGGGAGAGGGAAGGGAGGATATAAAGAAGGGATGAGCTGATTTATCGACTCATCTTTTTTCACGACAATCAACATTTCATCCTCTTATTATCTCTGCATGCCTTGTGGAAGAAAGCCAGACTCTTGTAGACGAGGCTGACAGCCCGTTTGAGACATTATGGGCCAACATGACTTTAAATGTTTCTGATGTAGAAGCAACCTGCGTTTTCTCAGTCTGTCGCAGTCGTTGTGTTCAGTCTTTTGAATTCCTCAATGCTATGAACCCATATGTTACAAAGTCCATTCATCTAAACTTTTCATTTGGTGATTGTGGATAAAATGTTATGTCAGGATATTTTTCCAACGTCACACATATAAAAAAAAAAAGTAATCTATATTATGTTATATGAGGTAAAAAAAAATGTTTAGGTTTACCTTCATGTTTTACGTTAGCTTTTTATGCCATTACCTTAAGTAGTAAGACAAATTTGGTTTTAGCACTTATTTCCACAAAATAATCTTTTTGTTTTTATAACGTGTTATATATAAGGTGTTCATTATTTCTATCATGTAATGTTAACATTTGATGGAATCAGTTAACCCTGCTGCCCCCGCGACCCGATACCGGATAAGCGGATGAAGATGATGATGATGATGATGGAATCAGTTAACCATAATTATGCCAGGTGTGAGTTTAAAGATAACCTTCTCAGTAAACAGTTTTACTGTTTACTGAGAAGGAAAATGTCTCTCCATCTACCCCATGTGAGCATGTGGTAGACAAATGACACCACAATCACCAGATTCGGGGTCTGTTGCCTCTTCAAAAAGTTGCCAAAAATACAAGTCACTTAAATGTAAAGCACTTCTATTTACCATCGGACAATATCATATCAGCACCTAACTAGGCCTGTTATGATAATACCTTCCCAGGTTCTTAGCAACACGCTCCCTGTCCTTGGTCAAGATGTCAGGTCTTTCTCCCGCCATGATGAGGCTGGAACAGAGGGCGGCTGAGGCCGACCAGATCATTGATTACCTCAAACAGCAGGTGCAGCTGCTCAAGGAGAAAGCCGGTAAGAAACACGCCAACACACACAGATACACATGCAAGTAAAGAGAATTGGGTCAAATGTATTCCTTAAGCAGTTATTTGTGAGAGAATATGATTGAATGACCTTGATCACTCGGCTCTATACAAGTGCATATTCAATAGAGCAAAGGAGCCTGAATGGAGACTGTTTTTAAAGTCAGTGAGGGGAAAGAAGAAACTGTAAGCTAGATGATAGCATGTTGGTCCCAATAAAAGTCTGACGTATGTCTGCCTAAACACAGTTGTCCAGGCCACAGTTAGAGAAGAGAAGAAACTGATGGAGGAGAACGCCAATCTTAAGAGGGACATCGAACAACTGAAGCAGCAGCTGCTGGAGAAGGAGAAGATGAGAGGAGGTATGTAGCACATCAGTGGCTGTGTTCCGTTCACGTCCTGTCTCAGTACCAAGACCTCATATATACGTTGTTTGACAATAACTTTCCTAATGGAACTTCATTCTTCAAGGAACTCACCGCCATTTGTTTGATACAGGGTCTGGAGCTGTCAGCCATATAGGTTAGGACTAGCTATAACTACCTGTCGAACAAAGTTCTCATTTAGTTAAAGTTGTCACATTTTGCTGTGTTAGGAATGGTATAACCTGAGCCTAATATTACAACCAGACCTTTTTGAACTATCAAAGCTCAAACATGTACTTGAACTGAAGTGGCCATTAGAGCCAAGATTATGTATTGCAGGCAACCTGAACTGCCAAAGTGAAGCTGCGTGCCGTCTGGCAGTGTTCTACCACCCTGTTGTGATATCACGCCTCAGTCACGCATTAATATCGAAGGGCAAGAAAGTCTCTGTGATCATTAACACATCAATAATGGCTACCATAGAGAGTTAGGTGGAAAATAAATCCAGGGGATTAGTGCAAATAGGCAATTTAGCCCTCTTCAAAAGGCCTCTGTATATATTATTTTTGGAGCGCTTGGGGAATGTGCGCAACAAGTAATGCAGGATTATGGTTTTCCTCAGATCCAGTTGCACTGTTTATTTTTGGTGTTTGTTTCAATGGGGCTTTATGGTGCCGTAAAATGAGCTCAGTCAAAGTAGTGATAAAGTGTAGAGCTTTTCTGAGGGATATTTCAGTGAGGCCTTACCCGAATGCAAGAGAGATGGCAAACTGAGGTAATGAAGACGAGACGTTGACCTCCAGGGTTACTGTTGGATGTTTTGGGTGGGGGGGTGGGGGTAACATAGTGAAAGCCAGAAGACCGACAGCATTTAAAAGGTTAAATCGCATTGTTTGAAAGTTAAACCCTTTTTAAGTTCCGAACCTCAGCTCTCAACATAGAATTAACAAAATTACGAGAGTTAAGTCTGAATTTTATCATGTTTGTTAAACACCGGCAAAGATTTTCATCAGAATACAAACATAGTACCAAACATGGTTGCCTGAAATGATGGGTTCCGCACATTTTCTTCTTTTTCCAGAGATAGTCTGGGTAGATTTTGTTCTGACTTCTGCCTCTATATCCTTGTTTTCCATCATTTCATGGAAACACTGCCATTTTCTCATCAAAACAAGCTTCAGGAGGCTTGTCGTTCCTCCGTTTGAGTCTATAAATATGTTTTTCTCTATATCATTAAGCAGTATGGCGTTACTAAAACTAATTAGGAAAGGTACAGCTCAAAAAAGAGCTGTCATTCGACCATCTCTGTCAGTCTAAATTCAGAGTACCATCTGTCAGAGGAAATTCTTAGTTAAAGCCCTACCGCCCAACCCCCCTCTCCCAGCCGCTGTACAGTGGTACAGGTAGTCTTGACTCCATAGTGTGAAAAGGGACATTAGTGCCTGAGGTGGCTGGCAAAATAGGTTGAAAATATCCTACCAGACTACAAGGTTCTTTTCTGTTGTGTATTGGAAAAGAAACTGGAGGTCTCAGTATAACTCCCTGCTAAAAAAATACAGAGGAGCATAAAACTATATTCCAGGTGGAATCATTCAGCTCTGATGGTTTTTCTCCATCCTTCATTATCAGCCTCTTATTTTGACATTGCAAAAACCACTTCTCTGGATTCCTCAGCTCGTTAGAAACATCGATTGATCAAAATCAGTAGCGAGAAGAAAATAAAACCAGCGGCAAAGCTGTAAGTGGAGTTGAATATCTTTGGCTCTGCTGTGACTCAACACAATTGGCTCATGAGTTAGAGCCTGTTAGAGCATTTTGCTGGCAACACTGCGGTTGTGGGTTTGATTCATGCTTCGTCCAGTTTTACCTGTCGCCAGCTAATTTGTGTCACTGTCAACCGTAAGGCTGTATTCCCATACCCATATTAGCAAACCGCGTAGTATGTGACCAATACTCTGTGTGCCAGTGCGATTATTGGAACGGACCTTAAGTGTCTTTTGGATGACTGCACTGAATTCATCTTCTCTTCTGTTTTCTTTCTGCAGTGAGGGACGTGGCCATGCCAACAGCAGGGGACTCCAGTGTCCTTTGCGCCTCCGAGCCCGCACCTCCACAGCCCCCATCCCCAGCAACGACTGCCGTGGCCACCTCCAAACCCCCTCCCAATGAATCCGAGGGCAAGAAGAAAAAAACGGAGAAGAAGGGTACAGCAGAGAAACTGATAAAACCTGTCATTTGTGTTATTGAAATTGCGGGGCCCTCACGCGTCTGACGTTCACACACTCGTAATTGTCAAACCCATCTCTACGATGTGTGCTTGTCCGTCCGTCCGTCCCCCCCCCCCAAAAAAAAAAGTCCCGGAGGACTTTTTTTTTTTTTTTAATTAGTCCGCAAAATCGAAGTGGATGTGAGCGCTACTTCAGTGACAATGAGCCTAACTGTTCCATAGTTTCGCTGTGGTATGTTATATCGTTTTTTGGACCTCTGAAATTGCTTTTCCTTTGGAACATGAGCCCTTGTCTAAGAGCCAACGTTTCCATCAACACTTGGCTGGATACGGCCCCCTTTCAGTACTTTAATGGCCATTTGCGATTTCCCAGTCAAGTATTCGTAATCTGAATGTCTAATTTCTGGCGATAATGGACTAGAGACACAGGGGAATCTGCATATAGAGGGGATCTATTTCAAATGTTGACATATTGTTTCGATTTCCAACGTTACACTTTGGATTTGGCCTGGGCGTTGTACTGAAGCTAATTCACTTGTTCTGATTTTCCTGAAAACCTCTAGCTGATTTACAATGAGGTTGATAAATAATCTTGATGAAGAAAAAAAAAATGGTGACGAGAGAAGAGCCGTGGTAGAAGTGTCAACTCAGTAATGGGACCTTAGACAGAGCCCCGGTTTGGATGTTTATATTACGCCGACGCCATTCATCCTGAGGCTTTGCACTGCTCTCCAGAGCTAAACCAGATATTGCAGTATAGTGTAACGTGGTGTATGTTTCCTCAGTGTCGAGTTAAAACGACCTATTTTCTGGAGCAGTGGTGGGTTTTCTTCCTTTTAAACTTTTTTTTGTTGTTTATTATGAAAATTATCTTTGATTTAAATCAGTCGAAGCGTCGTTCCACTCAGACGTCAAACCCATCTGGACTAATTAACCGCCAGAGCAACAGATAGAGAATAATCTTCTCCAGATTATTGGCCAGGACGAGCCAAACGAGAGGAACGGAAAGCTGAGAGCTGTTTTCTGGTACTTGCCTGACAGCCGTACGTCAAAGGCAAACGGAGAACAGTGAAAATCTGATACCGTTTGTTTAATATGTCAATTGATGATGAATGCTTTGTTTTAGCACATTTGAAAGTCTGAGATTTTCCATGTAGAGACTTATCTGACTGTGTTCCCACCTCGTTTAAACGATTATCACCTGTCAGTCAAAAACCCATGTGTACTATTGCTGAAGGTGCCGGTGCTGACAATGTCACACACTAATGTGTGTTTTATCAGAGTGCAGAGGTTAAGAGGCATTAAGTAGGGAGGTGGGAGAAGTGGGCAGGTACCCGGAAGGTTGCCGGTTCGAATCCCAGGGCTGCAATAGGGGAGATGACCTGGCAAACTGGACAAAAAGATCAAGGAGGGAGAACCACTTTATACCGTCCACCCTGTATGAATGGGTGCGTGTGGCCAGACCCCCCTAGGGTCCGTATGGAGCCTCTGCCTTTGTTGGGACAGTGGGGATTGATATTGGTGTTTACTTCAAGCGTCTTCGGAAGTTCTGAAGAGTTGTGGAAACGAATCGCCGTACTATTTTTAAACGTCTGCAGTGATCACAGTCAAAAACGCTACGTTTGGGCCTCCGGAGTCGCCAGGCAGATTTGTTTTCACTTTGGGGGAAATTGGATCAGAACAATCAAGACGGCTGCTCGCTCGGCCTAGTTTCCACAGAGGCGAGTGTCAGATGGATCCCAATGAGTCCCCGGGCAGCTGGGCCATAGCAATGGGCTAAAAATAATCTCAATAGAAGCCTTGCATTAGATTCTGTTTGAAAATAATGGCATGGCCTGTATTCTCTGGTGAACCTTTTAATAAAATGAAATGTAATAAAGGCAGAGTGAGCGGGCCGCCTCGGAGACAAGGATACTACACCCACTGAGGCCGACCCGATGTTAAGCTCTACTTCACATTTCAGTCAGTCAAGCAAAGTCCCTCTTTATCCAGAATGACTTTACTGCGAGGGCATGACTTATGGCTAACCATTTAAACATTTATTACCCGCAACTGACAAGTCATAATTTCAAAGCAACCCGCACTTTATCATTAGTTACAAGTAACTATTTCAGTTCTTTTTTTCCGATATCTATTTACTTCTAGTGCTTATTCAATAGAAACTAGTTACTTGTTTCTGTTTTTATTGGCACATTATCCCATGTGCACTAGTACATTTAACTTGACACTAGTACTTATTCCAAAACCTTTAGTTTCTTTGTTCTTTATATTGCCGTCTCATTCAACTAAAATTAATATGAGTAGTTGACATTACATTACAGATATCGACAATCTTAATAATGCCTGGTAACAAAGACTGCTTTTGATATCTACTGCGTATGCTAATAGCCCACTAAATGTTCAAGATAGAAACCTAACTACATGATTGCACCAACAAATAATTAGCACAATGACGAATTTTACCCGTTACATCTATGGTTAATGTTGTTATCGTAACTAGTGGATTCAAGCCATTCTAAATTTTACATGGACATTAAATGAGTAAATTCCTCCTTGTATGTGTTGTCGAAGGACGTTTGTTTGTGATCAAGGCTACAGGGCCTCAGTAGGCCCTCCAGAGGCCTCTCCCAGCGAGTTTGCAATGATGCAGCCTTTCTTTTGTTGAGCTTTGCCATTTCACACAATCATTTAAAGGCATGTCTAATTATATGACACATTTGTTTTTGTAGTTTTGAAACATTAAATACCTCCAAAAATACATGTTTTATTGTTACTGAGGTTTATGTGTTGAAAAACCACAGGAGGGGATTTGTTCATTTGAATGTCGTGCTCATTTTATTATATAAAATTAGTTTCCTGAAGTTGACGGCTTTATCGATCCGCTCAGTCATGTTCGTTTGTGAGTTCAGTGCGGAACACATGACTATCGAGGGCAAGTCGGTAGGGGTGAGGAGCTGGTTTGGATTCGGGTCCTCTTTGGTAACCCCTTACCACGTATGTTAACCCCTTCCTCAGTGTGTCTTTACCCCTGCCTGGGTGCATCTTAAAGCCTTCCTCTGTGTGTTTGTTAACCCCATCCTGTATGTGGTAACACCTCCTCCTCTCCATGTCTTACCAGATAAAGGGGAGAAGAAGCCTGCGGCCCCCCAGGAGGAGGCTAAGGTGGACGTGTCGCGGCTAGACATGAGGGTGGGCCGGATCGTCACAGCCGAAAAGCACCCGGACGCTGACTCTCTCTACGTGGAGCAGGTGGACGTGGGAGAGGCGGCCCCCAGGACGGTGGTCAGCGGGCTGGTCAAACACATACCCATAGACCAGGTAACACAGCCATGCTAACGCCACATAGCCCATCATAAACACAGCACAGCCGTGCTAATGCTAGTCCAGACAGGTTAATATGCGGGTTAAGCAAATACCCATGGAACGGGTTCTGTATACGCTGCCCTGCGAGTCCTGGCCCAACTACACTATTGTTGCACTAGTAACATGACAAAGCTAGGCCCAAAACACGCCTCAGTACAACGAGAATCACCCAACCATGATGAGCATCGTCTTAGCGTCCTTTGACAAGATCTGGCCAACCATCCACAGTTGATCACAGCTATCCGGCTTTCCTTAACGTCTGTGAAATGCTTGCAACAGATCTTGGCGTCCGCACACACAGCAACACGCGCACTTCTCTTTCTTGGTTGACGAGAGATTAGTATCTTCTCTTCTGGTTTTCATGAGAAATGTCTAGATTTCTATTGTCCCCATAATGGAATAACATGCAGCTCAGGTACCCATAAAGACACCACAAGACATGCCACCAGGGGTCTCTTTAGTCTCTAAGTCTAAAACAAACTCCCAGCAAACAACAGTATTGTACTGTACACGTCATGACATCACACTGAACTAACGCCCTTGCATCCTATAATACTCACACAAACCGCTAAATTTCCTTTAAAAGACTGAGAAAACTACATCTCACGGCACAGAGAAGACTGAAGAGATCAACAGACTCACCCGCAGAATCTAACCCAATGTGTTTAGCGGTATTTTCGTGTTTTTGTTTGTGGGACTGTTCTTTTCTGTCAGCGTAGCGGCGTTTTGTTATGCAATGTGTTTTCTGTGGACCCCAGGCAGACCTCTGGCAGGAGAGCCTGTTTAAGTCATTGTCATAGAAGAGTACTGCAGATTTTTTACTTCGAATTTCCAGAACATTTGGCAAGTTCGCGTGCCTCAGAGCAGGCAGACCTCCACGCTGTAGATCTCTCAAAAAATTGCTTTTAAAGATTGCCTTTTAAGAACTACTACAACCGGTATCAGAGCCTTATTTCCATGAGAACAAATTAGGTTGTGTTTGTAGTGTACCGAAGGTGCTAAAAGTCAGACCGGCTAGTCAGGTTAATATTTGGGATTTATTAGCCCGTGCAAAGTGACCACTCTGGCGTGGTCTATGTCTGGGGTTCATGTTACGCTTTTTATTGTCACTGAAGTAGCTCCCTCTGCAAAAACAGACTTGGTTTTTATTTTCTTAATGCCCAGAATTTACGATTTGTCTCCGAGACGCAAAAGTAATTTGTATGTAGTCTTTTTCACATAGCAAAACCACCGGTTTCTCCTTGCAGTCAAAGGGCTTTTCTCGTTCTGCCTCTTGGCTTATGTTCATGGCATAGGAGCCCTTTGTACATTATGCTTTATATAGACAATGTACTGTATATTCCCTATAAATGAAAACACATGCTCTTTGGAGTCTTTGTGTATAGTCAAACAGTCAGAATCTGGGGAAAATATGATAACATGAGAATAGTAATTGGTTATGACAGCCATGTTGTATTTTTTTTACTTTTCATGTATTTTTAGTAAAACATACATACTTTTAGGTAGCTACAGTAGTGAGGTAAAGTTTTTGTTGGGAAAAGTATGTGAACACCTAGATTGATTGGCTCAAAGTGTATTAAAGTAGTCAAACGTCCTATATTCTTTGCATGCGAAAATAACATCAAGCTTGTAACTACAACCCCCTGGTTTTGATTAATCTAGGAGTCCACAAACTCTTTCTAATATAGAATTGTATTATTATAAGTGTTAAGAGTTATATTTTTGCTGGACCACGTAAGCAGAGTCGGCCAAGAAGAGCGAATGTCTCGTGAGTGAGTGAGTGACCGACCGACTCACCCACCCACCCCAAAGTCAGTTATCGTCACCTATATTGATAGTTATCGTATCAGTGTCATTCACAAATGAACAAAAAATGAGCGTTGTTGTGCCATGAAACGAAATAGCTTTGGCAGTGTAAAGTTCATCTTCAGTTTCGCTAGCAATTGCTCTATTCTTATGACTATTCCAAGTAGTAAGTTAGTAGATACTAGTAAGCCTATTACTGGCTAATAAGCTGGCCAGTGGCAAAAGCCATACAGTTCATAGATGCTATTTGTGGTGGCAGTAAACTTAATAAGAAACTTTAGTCAGTTTAACACAATGCTTAATGGTGTCTAGTGAAATATTCAAACTTGGCGTGATGTTAATGCCTGACAAAATGATCCAATGTCGAGATGCTATACCGACACTAAGCATACATATTGCTTTGTGGCGTAGTGGTTAAAGACACAGCCTCTCACATGAGAGACCCAGGTTTGAATCCAGTGAGGGCAACAACATTCATCCCTTCTAATCGTGGGCCGGCCAAACTAGACTCGCCTGGTTTTTTTTCTTGTTTAATTTGGTTCCTGTTGTCTATTGTTCTGACATAAATGATCACATTTTAGGTGGTATACAGAAAACGTTCACAAATGTTCTCTCAGCACAGTATGTCCTCCATTACTAAACTAAGAATAACATTTTCTGTGCAGTCTGTAGTAGCAAAGTGTGTTCTTTAGTTAAAAAAGTTATGTTAAAAAAATATTTACTGAGACATTTGTCATCCTCCATAATCAGTTACATAAAGACCCAACTGAAGACAATCCATGCACACAGCCCTGTAATGCACGTAGATCTGGGAGTTTAAAAAAAATACCTGCCACCCCTGGACTATACTGTATCAACACAGTTTGGTAGAAAGTTCATTTATACATAACCAGAATTTCACTTCCACTTTTCAACTTTAATAGTGTTGCTAATAACACTTAACACTGAGACCGAATACACAATCTACAGAAAATCGATATTGTACGATTGAGACAAAATCCACATTTGTTTCGCATTCCAACATATAACAAACAAACCCATAAACACACCGAGCGATGACCAACTCACTGTCACTGGAGATATTGGGCCTGCCTTGCCTTTAAACGGAAAGAACAAGCTGTAGTCGAAGCACAACATGAGCAATAAAAAGCCTAACACTTTCATTGGCAGCAATGTAGAGGCCCTGTTGTGGCTCGCCTTTTTTTTTGCACATTGCGGTCCTTGCTTGTTTGTCCCGCATGCGTTGGCTGAAATTTTAAAAACCCTAATCCTGACATGTTGGGATTGTGTTCCGGGCCCTGTGTTCTAGAGATTACATTGATTTCAAGCCTTCTTGTCAGTACATGAGATTTATTGTTAACTCTCAATGGACAGGTACTGGTGTTACATTCAGCACACTTTTGTGTTGCTTAACTGACAACCTGTCTCTCTCTCTCACACACACACACACACACACACACACACACACTTACCCCCACTAAGCAAAGGCCGCCTGAGGAAGAAAAGCTGCCGCAAAAATCCTGTCGAGGCTGTACGCCTCAACCAACATGAATATTATGCAAATGTACGATTACAGGATGTTTCTGAAATGAAAAGCGTGATTCTTTTTCTAGCTTTAACACGCACCATGTCTTTGTGCACTACTCTCTCCCCCCTCCGCTCCCTCTGATGGAAACGGCTTCTGGCCTTTTCAGAGTTTTGGTAAACCTCAGAGGTCCCTTCACAGACATGACAGATAAATATTTTTTTTCTCTCACTCTCCTTGTGTTTAGGCATTGTGGGACACGCGACCTGTATTTTTCCTTGTTCTACGGATGAAGGTTTAAAACGTGTATCTGTGTAGGGGTATACTTCTGAACATCTGCCTCTCATGTCCTCGCCCAGATGCAGAATCGGATGGCAGTGCTACTGTGCAACCTGAAGCCAGCTAAGATGAGAGGCGTGTTGTCGCAGGCCATGGTGATGTGTGCCAGCTCCCCAGAAAAGGTGGAAATCCTGGACCCACCCAGCGGGGCTGTGCCCGGGGACAGAGTCATCTTCCAGGGCTTCCCAGGTAGAGAAAACACCCCTGTCCGGTGAAATAACTGATCGATGGAGTAAACGGGAACAGGGGAGACCCACACACTGCACTGCATGGAATGATTGACCCCTGTAGTCCAACTTCTGGAAGTACTTTTACTTGGTACTTCTTACACCTCTGGGAACATGTTCGTTAAACGGGTGGGGGTGTGTGGGCTCTACAAGTCATTTATAGATAATTCTTTGTTCGTTTGAAGAGAGTAATCACGAAAGCTTAAGACCCCAAAGAGTGCTCCGACTGCAGAGCTCGTTCCTCTGTTTTCTTTAGTAATCAGGGCTAGATGGCCTGGGACTCTTACTGGAAAAGGCAAACTAATCAGCCCCCCCCCCCCGACCAGAAGAAGTAGAAGTCCTATTTTCCCACAATCAAGCAGAGTTTAAGGGATGGGACATTTTGAAAGGTCCTTAATGCCCCGTTCAAAGACTCAGGATTGATTTGATTCACATGTAGAGAATTAACGAGAGTATGCTCTTTATAACAAATAATCAAATAAAAGTCAACCCACAGAACTCATTTCTAATAGAGTAACTACACACTACACTCCCGCTGCCTGTCAGACATAGTGCATGTCCAGTGCTCATGTTCAGTGTCATGCCTGTGAAGTGCCCAGAAACCCAAACTGGAGGAATGCGGCCTGTCTGAAGATCATAAAATGTCCCACCTCATGCCTCACCCGATGCTGAAGGGAGAAACCCACCGTCAATGTGATTGTGATTTAGACTTGTTCATGTCCCAGAGCTAATAAAAAAAATATGGTCCTGTGGGGTGGGGGGGGGGGGGTGCGGTTGGATTTAGAGAACAATGACAGAACTGGGTGTTTCCCTGAGAGAGAGAAGGAGAGAGACAGTGCAGATGGGAGCGGGAGGGGGGTACATGAACAGGGAGTGTCCTTTACTCCCAGGCCGGGTGACATCAGCCTGGTTCCTCCTTTCCTCTCCTGCCCGTACTGACCCCTCCTCAAGCTGTCTGCTTTATGACTGATCACCTCGGCCCAAAAAAACAAACAAACAAAAAAACCCATTGTTTTACAACTGTGCACATCAAGACGGACGACATTCACTTTGGCTGCACTCTTAGGGATAACCCAGGGGAAGAGAGAAGAGGGATAACCCAGGGGAAGAGACAAGAGGGATAACCCAGGGGAAGAGACAAGAGGGATAACCCAGGGGAAGAGACAAGAGGGATAACCCAGGGGAAGAGACAAGAGGGATAACCCAGGGGAAGAGACAAGAGGGATAACCCAGGGGAATAGGGATAACCCAGGGGAAGAAACAAGAGGGATAACCCAGGGGAATAGGGATAACCCAGGGGAAGAAACAAGAGGGATAACCCAGTGGAAGAGACAAGAGGGATAACCCAGTGGAAGAGACAAGAGGGATAACCCAGGGGAAGAGACAAGAGGGATAACCCAGGGAAAGAGACAAGAGGGATAACCCAGGGGAATAGGGATAACCCAGGGGAATAGGGATAACCCAGGGGAATAGGGATAACCCAGGGGAAGAGAGGAGGTCGGGACGGTGGTGCTAAAGGATGGAGCGGGAGGGGGAGAGGAGACGTGGGTGCTAAGGTGGTCAGTTTCCAGTTGTTTCCAGTTGTTCTGTACACAACTTTGGGTTGTTAAAAATCCTCAAACAGGATGTTGTTTACAGCATGAAGTGTCCCGGCCTGGGTGACAGGCTACCACGATGGAGCAGTTGATTTTAGTACTGTTCTCTCTCCCTCTTTCTCCTGCACTGGTGGTGCTGCGGAGAGATGAGTCATTCCCCCCACCTTCACCACTCCCAAGTCGGCCCCAGTGTTGCTCTTCAAACTGCAGAGTGCATCCAAGCTGCCCCATCATAGCTTTGTGTATGTCCGTGTGTTTGTGCCCGTGTGTCCGTGTCCGTGTGTGTGTCCGTGTGTGTGCAGAAAGGCATGTGTGCAACTGAGGGAAATGAAACACATTGGTTTCTTCACGTCTTCCAAGCTGTTTGTGATGATGAGTAGGAAAAGTTTACACCCCAACAGAAGCATCTTATGAGTCCAGCGCAGAGCGCCAGTTCTGAATCCGTACAGTGGCCAAGTAATATCAGAACACTGCCAAGGACACAGTGGTGAGGTTATGAAGAGCTCCCTAAAACCCATTAGTTGCTGTCAAAGTTGGATTGGATGTTGTTTACTGTACATTTTCATGAAAAGAGTAACGACTTCGATAACACTTCTGGCTTTGTTTTTCAAAAACATGTTTTTCAGTTGACAAGAAAATACACAGAACAAAAAAAGTACTGTTGAAAAATAAATACAAATAAATTGTGTATATATAAGCAATAGACAATGACGGGTCTGATTACAGGTAATACTGCCAGACACATGCAATGATAGGTGTAGAGAATTCAGCAGTTACATTTAACAGATAGGAGCTCATTTTGATCATTGTTGAAGGAGTGATGTACGAAAGTGTCAAGCTTAAATGGGACATTTCCCGTAATATGGCTCGCGCACGAAACTAGACAGCCAAATAAATCTCAGAAATGGAACTTTGTCCAAAACAATTGTCGGGATGATGCTTCTACAATAAATGTGTAAATCGTGGTCTAAGATGCTAAAAACAGAATACCCCTTTAATGGTGTTTTGCTATTTGTTTAGGTCATTGGCAAATGTGAAATGAGTATCAACCAAAGGAAGTATAGGCTTTAGGAGTGACCAGCATGATAATGTCCACTGGAACAAAGCTATTATTACAGTAGCAGATGTTAAAATAAGTTAGTATCAGTGACTCTGTGGTGGTTGGGTACATACCTAGGGCCAGTTTCCAAAGTGTAACACTGAAGACTGTTGAAAGGAGTGTTGGAGACAAAGCAACGGCAGTGCGTTAAATTAGAAATTACATCTAATTTACTGAGGAGCCATTTACCGTCAAGCCTATGGACTTTGTGGCCATAGTCTAGGATTGGCAGGACATTGTATACTTAACAGCATACTTGAATTTAACCCAAGGCTGAAGGAGGGTGATGTGGGTATTCAGTGGGTAGTGAGAAGTCAAGACACATACCGAGGTTTTTGTAGGTGTTGACAATCGCACTGCCATTCAGGACGAGGATGTTTGAGTAGACGGGCAGGTTGAGGTAGGCACCGACTGAAGAATGAAGATTTTGTTGTTTTTTTTAAACCCCTTGACTTAAATTGTTCGCTGTCAACAGACATTTTCTAACCCAGCTAGACAGACTAATGAGAATCCTAGATTGCCGAGTCCATTGATAAATATGCATTGGTTGACAGAGTCAAAGGCTTTAGCCAAAATTTATAAAAACAGTGGCACAAGCCTGCTTTTTGTCTAAAGCAGATTTAAAGTAGTTTAAGGCCTTTAGGGATGCTGGCCAGTTCTGAAGCCTGACTGGACCATAGAGACAACACTCCGGGACTTCAGGTGGCAGGTTATCTAAATTAGATCTTGAATATGGCCCTTGCTGGCATTATAACCACTGAAATCGTTCTCCACTTTGTGCCTCCGATGTTCTCAGGTGAGCCGGATAAGGAGCTGAACCCCAAGAAGAAGGTGTGGGAGGCGGTGCAGCCGGACCTGCGGACAGACAGCCAGTGTGTGGCCACCTACAAGGGAGCCTGCTTCGAGATTGCCGGCAAGGGAGTGTGCAAAGCACAGACCATGAGCAACAGCGGCATTAAATAAAGGCGGGCAAGAGAGCCATTGAATTGCAAAGGGGTTAAGTGGAAATGGAATCCTATTTCAATGGGTGGAACAAGCGAAGTAGTTTGCTCAGCCTGTGGAATTGATTGGCTGCTATACTGCAATGGTTCTGACTGTGAAGTTAATGAAGACAAAGGAAATGTTTTGAAGAAGTCTAATAAAAGAGTTGTGTTTGCATTTTCAGCTTAAAAGGTTTTGTCTGCATCTTTTTTTGCGCGGCGTAAACATAACATTCATTAAAGCAGATACAACTGTGCTCGTATCCAGTAAAACGCTTTTGTAAGGGTCTCTAGCTTTCTTAAGTCGTCCTGCAAATCACTTTTATGTGTATTATTAATTTGATAAGTACTTTGATTTCAGTATCCTCTGCATCACTTCGTCTAGTCTCGGGTTACTAAAGAATCTGCGGGAGAGAAATGTGAATGTCAATATACAAATCCAACTAACAGACAGATGGATTTTCCCAGACACTCTGCAGAAGACCTTTATGATGGTACTGTCATTGAAGTACTCTGGTTGTCTTCTCATAATCATTACCCCACACTCATTAATAGTGTCCAGTTTTTCAGGACTTAATCCAGTTTAAAAGGATTGTATGTTTTGTTCTATTCTGTTCCAGTACCTTTAAGACGAAACCAATCCCAACAAATATCTTGCGGTGTTACCAGACTACAGCTAAAGTAATGTCCCATGACATGCATTGTGAGGATTGCCAGTTTTATAAGGAACACAATCAAAGGGAGAACGGATTCACATTACCCATGTCAACACAAAACTGGATCATTCTTAAAAGGATTACATGTTTGGAAATTGCCTGAGAGATCCAGCCCATTGGCAACGACTGTATATTGTTTGACTGTTTGGTTCAATAGTAGAAAACACATTTTTGTTTTTATTACCATACGATGCTCTGTTTAGTGTGTTAACGTCCCTTGCCTATCTGATCTAATGCATACTGTGAAAATAGATTTTTGCGGGTTAACTGCACATGCTTGAGGATACAGCCAAGTATATTTACAGACGGTTTAGGATAAGGCTATAATGAATATGAAATGGAATGATGTTACTGAAACAATTGCTGTGTCAGTGTTTCCAGAACCGCTTAGTAATTAGCTGGGCTTGATCATAGTTGGGCTTGGTAATCGGTTGGACCAAGCAGACATTTGATCCTTGACCCCGGCTCAATGAAACTGCCTGCTATAAGAATAAAACTCTTCTCTCCAAAAGCAGCACCATCGTGGCCACTGATTTGTCTGTCTGTGACTGTGTTCAGTCTGCGTCTTCACCCTCCTTCAGACGGAACTGATCTGCGGTCTTAACGTTTTTACATCGTCTCCGGCTCTTTTTAGCACCATGTGCTCATTTGTGTGTTGTTTCAAGAGCGATGCTGCCACTGCCTTGATGTGGCGGCGTTGAGTGGTAATTGGGGGCATGATTGTGGGGTTTCATGATTGGCTGGTTTGGGCAACGCCGCCTAGGCCACACAGGCCCTGTGATTACCGCGGAGATTAAAAAGTCCTTTGCACTTGTCATGCTCCAATGCGTCCTTCTCCGACTGTCGTCCTATGACTCGTTGAGGACCTAACAAGGCCAAGTCCTTATTTCACAAAGGATTTGATATCGATAAAAGATATGGTTAAAAAAGGAGTAAAAAACATCTTTCTACAATTTGGTTTCTACCCTCAAAAAAAAACATTAAAGTCTCGCACACAACATTTCACGCGCAGGAACTGATCTGAAAAAACTTGATAGGATAGTGTAGGGAATGGTGTGTTCATATCAGCTGTTAAGAAGAGGAGCGAGCTTTGGAAGAGCTTTTGAGACTGTTGGAAAGCAGTTTTGCTGTGACGCAGCCTAAGAGCCACCCCTGTCTAGTTTCTCCACCTACTTTTCAAACACTTTAGCATGTCCATAACCACACAAGTTTACGTAGCCAACGGCAACAAGCCAAAGCTACCTAAAAAGCAGCAAAGCAATGTATTGAGCTTTGAAGTCGAGATACAACAGTCATGATGTCATTAAAAAATGGTACATGGAATATTCCAGTCGAAGTGATGGATCACCCAGGTCACTTGATTGCCAATATTGTGTGATTTGATGTGAGGCGAGAAGGAAAAAAATTCTAATGCAAGTTCACGTGTTTCTGATTACTTCAAGACCTTTTGGATAACATGTTTATGCCTGTCAATGTGATAAATGGTTTGTTTTGTGAATTTACCCAATCCTTGCTTTCTGAAATGATGTAAAATCTGTTGATTCTATGTATGCCTTTTCCTTGTCCATTCTGCACAAATGTATGTCATGGTTTTCTTTTGTGTTGATGCTTCCCCATTTTGTACTGTTTTGGTTGTCGTTTGATTGGAAATATAGATTGTTTGGAGTTTTTTTCTGTGTTAAAATAAGCCAATTGTCTCTGACAACATTTGGAACATCTCCCTTTGTTTGTGTTTGCGATGTAGTGAGAAAAATATGATTAGAATTAGATACAAAGCCAACTCAAACTGTCAGGGGAGAGTATACTCATTTTTCCTCTGTCGTAGTAAAAGGTGATTCCCAATTTTCTTTGGCAGACGTCAGACAGATTTAGAGTCCGTGAAGAGTTCTGGAATCTTCAAGCGGCACAGTTTACACCGTTCTGAGGGATCCTTCACATTTACTTTGTGTTATAAACTGTGGAGCTGTTACCTTTGAGCCAAGTAACTTCTATCTAAACCTGGCAGAGCAGAGCAAGGCAGTCTTGGCTGTCAAATCGCACTGTGGACAAGTCAACTACAATTTGGAGGACCAATCCATTTCTATTTACGTTCTAAAATAATATTCTATGGAAGTGCGAGCAGTAAGTCATCTGGATTGCAGGAAGAATGTTAATTTCTCACATTTTCCACTGTGACCTAGTGAAATCTAGCTGGAGATTTTTGTAGATAAATAATACCAGAACTTAGTATTTTGCCATTTCCTCACGAACCTCCTTTAAAGAACAAAGGCTAACCATAAAAATGATTAGCTTGAAAATGTTCATTGGAACACTGACGCAATTGACAATGCCAGTCTCAAACGCTATTGATTGAAGCGTGCAAAATATACAGCATAAACAATGGCCAGTCAAAGCATATTTTTTTCTGTTTTTCTTTGTTTTCGGGCCCCCTAGAGGTGGGGGGGACGGGCCCTGGGGCATGTATCCTCCATGTCGGTTTGATATCCGGCTCTGTGTTCCCTCACATTCTTACTGCTATAAGCAGCAAACAACACAGAAAACACTCAACAGAGGAGAGTGATTTGGCCTAGACAACCTGGATCCATCACTATGCCTAGTCCCCAGAACCATTAAGATGGACCCTAAACCACATACTTCGCCCCTAAGTTGTAATTGAAGTGTTGTGAAAAAAATACATAATACTGTCACAAACTCTCACAAATGTAACATTAGAGTGTATAATGAGATTCCAAGTGTACTTCAAAATCACTGAATGATCACACGTTGAATGGTTAGGACATACAAATGGGTGTCTTCAGCATAGTAACTAGTACCAATACAGTGGACAACTTTATTGGGGGTCTCGGGTTGATATTAAACTTGGAATGCAGGTGGAGAGAGATGAGAAACACTTACAGAAAGTGGAAAGAATTGCGTACTGGGGGAAAGCTTAAACTGACCATAGACATATTGGCACAAGCTGTAAAAAGGCAGCTCTTTGCATGCTCCTTTGTGTGTGGTTTCATGGCTGGCTAAGGCACAATGGACAAAGACCACTCCATCTCCTCTCTAAGCTATAAAGAAAACTATTAGCCATATTATGGGCCAGCAGGGGCTTTTGAAACACCAGTTGTGAACAGCAAACATTGCTATTATGTCTCAGTGGCCATGTTGTCAGGCCTTTTAGGACACAGGCCAGGACAGTTTTGCATGGCAACATTTGGATTTATAGGCAACATTCCCATGTCAAGGTTTCATGTGAGTCTACAAATCTTTAGGTTGTAAACTTTCAGACCTATTTTTTATTATTGTTATTGACAGCATGTAGTGCAGCTACACATAATAAAGCAATTCTAGGTAGTTTATTAATAATGAATTAATAATTACTCCTAGATTTGTCTATATTAGTAAATTAGTCATTAACTCGTTTATATCAAAAACTTTTAAGGTAAGGTAATTCATGTTTTTGTGTTTGTGGCCTGTTTGTACAACATTAGCATACTGTAACACTCAGATAAGCGGTAATCAAATACTTCCAAAAGTTTGTATACATCAGGTTTTGTGAATATATCTTTGTGTATTTTTTTTATCCTGTATTGTGTGATTATTTTTAACCATTGATATGTTCTATGCCACTTTGAGACCTTTAGAGACATCAGGTTCTGTTGGAATGTCTACCAACTGCATGACTGGTTTTTGTAAGTCATTTCAAGTGTCACAGTAAATATTGATAAAGTTTAAAGAATTGTAACTTTTATAAAGTTTAAATAGCCAACACTATGAGGACACAAAAATACTAATCGTTTATCAATGCTTTTATCAATGCTTTGTCGTGTGTACTTATTTTATAGCGCTACCAAATGCTTATATTGACGTTTAAAAAGCACATTTGGAAATAATTGCACTGATCATCTTGCGAGTAAAATGTAGTCTAGATAATAGAAAGCTGCAATTGCAGATGTATGCTAATTCTGTTGCTTTATCATTGCGTGTCTTTTGTGGAAGACCGAACAAGGTTCTGAAGGTTTTTGTTGGTCTCAGTGCTGGTCTAGTGTATTGGGCAAAACCACGAAGCAGACCATAAGAGCGCTGCAAGGCAGCCGCCGTGTCATCTACAACCATATCGTAAATGAACACCACAGCAAAATGTATGACTGACCAACTGTGAAGGAGCCTGGAAACAAGAGAAACTCTGACAAACAACGGCAGTAACCTTCCAGCCCACACACATTCTAGTAAAAACCGCGGGGAGGTTATAGAAGACATGATCACAGCATAATTGGTCAAAAGAACAATACTACTGACAATTGTCAGTTTACGTCCTCATCGGTTAGTTCAGAAAAACAACACTGGGGAGTATCCAACATTTCTGCATGTTCCTGGTACATCAGGTCAACGGCACCAGTGTGTAACTCGACTAAACGCAGTGTCATTCGTTAGAGACAGTGAGGAGCATTCTGACAGATTGACGGTGACACCTGTTAATATCCGTAATGATGTGACTACAGCAGCTATGGCAACCACAGGAGGGCAGAGCCCCACCACTAATAATAAACATCCCTAGGCGGACGCGGTGGGGATAGTGGAACGGACAGCACGGCAATACACATGAGAATTCATCCCTCGAGGACAAATCGTTGCATTCCATCGTACTACTGCACGTTTACTTTACAGCATGCCGTCTCTCCTTTTCTTCAACCCCGGATGAGCACCATTTTTGTAGCAAAATTGAGTGAATATTCAAGTTCCGTGGTTATCCCTAAATCATGGTTTTAGGATCATGGATTTCATTTGTATTCCTTACTGATGCCGAAAATACCCCCACCTGGATTTCAGAAAACTTGGGAATATATGGAAAGTTCCCGGAATTTGGCAAACCTATTGTAGATCTGGGGCAAGAAGTCACACCACGACTAAGCTCAATGTGATTAAATTATTTCAGTTAAAAAAGAATTGTACAAATAAAAATGAACTCAAATACCATAACAGGAAATCGGGATGTGGTTAGCATAGTTACTAATTACCGGACGGACCCGTTTCCAAAACATGAAAAAGGAAGTGGCTAAGTGTTGTGTTTTGCCATGTGCTCTGAATTGATCCCTTCACTCTTACTAAACATATTCCGCCCAGGCGAAGACGGAGACTGAAATTCAGTACACATTGAAAATAAAATAAAAATATATTCTTCACATATATATTCTTCGCAGTGGCAATTGTTGCTCACAAAATAAAAGCAAATAATTCATGGAAATGTTCAATGTCCTACTACGATGAAGACTGCAGAGGCCTCAGAAATGGTACTAACACATCCACGGGACATCGGGATAGTGTGCCTATAGTACTACCAGGACAGGCTCTAGTGTAAATACACCCAGGAGGTTCTGAAACACCAGTGAGCTCACTCATCAGCCATCACCAGTCAATGGAGTCAATTGGGCTTTCTGAGACACTTCCTGTAAATGTCTAGTGAATCTCATGTCTCCTCACTTCTCCCAGAAAGACAACCATATGCAAAGTAACACTTGACTAGGGGTAAATGTCTGGCAAACCCATGAGTCCAATTTAAGGGACATATCCTTAAATGACAGTTTTCTCTTGCATGTCTGGTGCCTCAGTAAATTCATTAATCTCTCCCCACCAGCCAGGAGAATCTATAGTGTAAAGGAGGTTTAAGAAACAAAGGCCACTGAAACTTAAACTGATGAGTTTTAGAGACAGAAAGACAGCACTGGATTGTCTTCATTTTCATTCCCATCTAATGAGTCACTGTGACAGTCAGGAACCTTGGTTGGGAAGGGGACTTTCCCAGGGGGAAACTTTGAGGTGAGCACCATAATTAGAGCTAAACAAGGACATTGCTGTCCTGAGACGCTATAGGTGAAATTCAAGACACAAGGGGGAGATCGTGGGATCAAAATAAAGGGCTTTTGGACAGATGAGGCTCAAAGTTAGAACCTGTGGTCTGTTTCGGGTTAAAGCACACCTGAACGGCCTCTTGTTAATGTCAGTTGGTGCTGCCACTTAGCATGCAGCTGGATAGCAGGATTTATTCCCCGGCTTTTGTGGTGGATGTACGGCGGAACAGCAACATAGTATTTTCAGACGTCAAATAAATCAGAGAATAGAACATTTGATTTACAGTGTGCAAAGCCGGACAGAAAGGGTCTTGTTTCTCTTTCTGCCGTCATGTTTTTCTAATGCTTCGTACTTCAAACGATATCAGCTTACGTCTCTAAGCTCCGTCGAGAGACGTTTTCCCGAAAGAAAACGTCCAACTCACATGAAAGTCATTGCGGGACAAACATGCGTGCAGTCAATTACGATAATGCGGACGGGTGTAAGTGATATTAGCGAACAGCACTGTGTAATCCGGCTTTATCCTAAACGCTCAATGGAGCAGCTGGTTCAAGGATAACCAAGAGGGGAAGAGGGCGAGGCATTATCAGTGCCGACACACCAGCGTTGCCAAATTGGATATAGTGTCCCTGGCTGTTTCAAGGCCTTGTGAGTGGCTTGACTCCACCGACTTTGAGGGAAAACAGCCTTTTTACAAAAAGGGGAATAACTGCTGAGGAAAGGTTTCAATATGGGTTTGCCCAGATCTGACTCAATCAATAAACTACATGTGCATCCGATTAACCTGTGAACTAGTGTGAAGGGGAAAGATGGATCCCAGTCAGAATTATGTGAAGGAATCCCTCACAGATGACTAATTGACTATATCGCTGCAACGGAGAGAGGAGGAGCAGCAAAACAGCAGAAGGTGGAGAGATTGGTTTTTCTGCTTTTCAACATGAAATTTAATAAAAGCAGATTTTTGGGGCAGGTGCCTCTACCGGAACAAGTGTATATATAGATGGATGTCTATTCACAAGACTATTTCCTGTGACTTAGGCTCAATGCAGAAGTGATGTTTCTATTTAATTGTAAACAAATTGTTACTTATAGATATACAATAAAACTGTGGACAATTACTAATGAAAAGGCTCTGACATTTTATACACATGCACATCGGTATTACTGTAATTGTGAGGATATACAATTGATTACCAGTGAAACTATTTTTCCTAACTTTAAGTTAACCCTAAATGTAACCTCCAAAATACTAATCCTAACCCTGAATCTAAACCTAACCTTAACTCATAACTCTAAACCTTTTTTCTAACCTAACCTTTACCTCTAAGCAAAAAATATACTGTTTTTGTTGTAAGGACCAGAAAATGTCCCAACTTGTCCTTGATTTATAATATTTGTGAGGAATTTTGGTGACTTTACCCAAATTCTAACACTATGCACAATTGTAAGTTTTTCCCTAAACCTTACCCCTAAGCTATGAATCTTTTTTTTCTAATAGGGTCCTGCCAAAAACCTTGTGGGGATCGATTTGTTAGGTTTTGTTATCTTGGGTCCACACATGTACACACAGACCTGAATCACACACACACTGAGTAATCAAGATATGAACTCCAGACCTCAAATACACACCTGAGGTAATCCAGGGATCTCTGACTCACTCCCCTCCATCTGTTCTGTGTGTCCAATTACACACACATAGACATTTTTTTCTATCCTGGTGGGGCCCTGTTACTTAACCATAACCCAGAAATCTATGTTCCGTCAACCTAACCCTGATCCTAACCTCAGTAACTTGACTTTTATGCAAAAATTCAAAATACTTAACCCGAATTCTAACAGTATGCCAAATTTTGTGTTTAACCTAAATTGAAACCCTGAGGAGAAAATAGCCTTTTTCCTAGTGGGGACCAATTTGTCAGGTTTTACTACCACTACTTTGTGGGAGCATCAGGTCCACACATGTACAGTACACGTGCACATGGATCACACAGAAATATACATACACTGGTTTGTTTTTCTATCCTTGCAGTGATCAGAAAACAGTTTTCCATGTTCCCTATCCCCTAACTCTTATTCTAACCCTAAACATAACCCTAATCTCAATACCCTAAACTTTACGCTTAACCTAACCCTAACACCAAACCCCTAATGCCTAAAGTCAACCCTAACCCAAATTGTGAGTTTTACACTAAACCTAACCCCCTAAGTTGGAAGTAGACATTTCCTGTGTGGGGACAATCTAAATAACCTTTAGGGGACTTCTGATAGTAAAACCAGGATCACACAAACACGCGCACACACACATACACACAGGTCAGTCAGCTGCAGACAAGCCAGCCATAGTGGGGTCTGATCCCTGATGACATGCCTTTGGAAAAACACACAGTCTATATGATCAGACTTGGCAGGTCATAACTGGACAGGACAGGAAACTGCATTCCCCAAGACCTTGATCCCGTGTCCACTTAGCGGGCGAAACCTGCCACATGGAATCATGAACATACCTAGCAGTCCAATCATCACTAAAACTGACATTAAAACACCAGAGGTTTTCCATATTACTGTATATATAGTATTCCCCTTTCTGCTACACTAAAGTGAACATTTATAAAGAAAAATGAAGCACGGCTATGGACGAAAACCGAAACGGCAGCTTGAACAACAAAACTGAACTCCCACAACCTAAAACCTGCAATTTATGTCACCACATACAGCAAATGGTTATTTATGGACCCCGCAAATTTGCATTTGGCGAGAGATAGTGCATGTTCTGTATCCCTTACAGAGCACCCGTGTGCCTTGGACTATAGCACTAATAAACACGGAACAGACTGAGGTAGAGAGAACGAACGGATTGAGCAGGATGTTAGTCATGAAAGGATGATGAAATTGTTTCCTCACCTATAGGCGCATGGTTTAGCTGCTTTATCTCAATCAGTTTGGGCCTGTCCTTCCATTTAGTGGTGCTGGCCTAGGATAAGAAGAAAAGAGAAGTTGCATATTTTTTTTCCTAGCTACTTGATGACAAATAATTGACGTGCATTACATTAGAACAGGTGTTTAAGAGTATGTCAATGGACAAACCCAGGCGCCTACAAAGGAGTGCAGAAGGGTCACTTGTAAATCTTCTCAACGGGAGAGATTTTTTTTTATGTGCGATGAGTCACTTCATCCTAGTGTGAATCACGACAGAGTGTTTTCAAATATTGTTCAGTGGTTTCAAATCTTCCATCAAGGATTTGTTGGTGCTGAAATTGTTCTGGTCCATTACTTTAACATCTGAACCAGTCAACTAATCATAAATCCCTGGACTGGGACCAAAATATGCATTCCTGTATAGTCCCAAGTAACAGACTGGAAGAAACATCTCTGGGGAAAGAATGGCAGTCCCTGACTGTGGGAAACACAAAAAGCTCTGTTTCAACTTTATATTTAAGGTGCGGTATAGACCCAACCTGTACAGTGCATTGACTGTATAAGGAACATAGATCACATGGGAAAAGCGCTCTTTATTCTCATAGTGAAACCCCTGAAACGACATCCATTAAAGAGCCACGCTGAGTTTTCCTGTCGCACGAAGACGCTTAGATAAACACTGCACCAAAACAGAGGTGTCCGGTTCCAGCTGGGGGCATTGGGAAAGAAAGGAGAGCCAAAAGGCATTGTGAAAAACCATTGTCGTTCCCTATTTTTTCTATTCCAGGGGGTAACTGTTCTTACAGACCGGACACAGACCATCATTTCTCAAATAAATACAAAACAACATCCTTTAAGTTCCCTGGACAAAGAGCCTGAGGAGACCTGATATAATAATTGCTGCTCGTTGTTGTTTGGCACAGGCCTGGGGGAAAAGTCTGGACCAAACAGGGCTTTTAATTGGCTGAAAGGGACCTGTGGCCAATCACCTTAACTGATGGTCAACAAGGTTTGAGACATGAAAAGAAACCATGAAAATAAAAGGTGAAAGGTCAACTACAACCATTGTCATCGCCTGGGTTAGTAGGCTATCCTATATGGCAGAATTAAATGACAAGACTAGCCTCAACATAGAATACAAGATTAAAATCTGGTGAAGCTAAGCAAATCAGCTTGGTTTCTAGGCTATATCTGGCTGACCACCCCTCATGACTGACCATCTTCGACTTTAAATAATTCCAGCAACAGGGACAAAATACTCACATCTGCACTCCGGGGGCTATTTGAGTTTTGTGTGCAAAACAATTCTACAATCCAAATACATGGTCCTTGAATGGCTTAGTCATACATTGTATGTCATGCTCTCTGGCTGTAAAACAAGGGCCAGGATAAAAGCTAATTGCTCTGTGTTTTCATTAGGCCTAAGTGAATTGAGAAGCATGACAAGAACAAGAAAACTACAGAGTGAATTTACACTGAGTCCAGTTGAATGAAAATTCCCCTTCTGAATCAGGACTTAGTTGGCGTTCTGAGTCACCCACAGAGACTTCAACACCAAACATGTGGGCCCAATATGGATTAAAACACTGAAACGATGTTGGATCATTGGTTCCACACTGGCAGCCCTCACTTTGACTAAGCCCAGCCTCTTAGATTGGCTGCCTTTGTTGTACCATAAAGACAATGAAGTTTGCTGTCACAAACTATGCTATATTGTTTGCCTAATGACAGTCGGAGATTCCTTCAAGTGCAATCGATAAGGTGACGTCAAACAGAGGGGTGCTGTACAAAACAAAGTCATCAGAGATTGGATATCTACCAAATCAGAGTGAAAGCCAATAACACATGTTCAGAACGTTGCTTCGCTGGCTCGGGCATAACCCACTTGTGGCTGGGACCAATCAGACAGAACTTATCGGGTTCTGGGACCAATCAGATAGAACCCATCGGGTTCTGGGACCAATCAGATGGTAAGTTATTTTGCAACTGTGTAGTTACGTAGGTCCACATGAACGGTTGGTCGGACCAGCAGATTAGAGTCAATTAGACAGTGATTTTGCTCCAAGGTTTTTATAGTTATATTCTAATGAAACTGGATGGAGCATGCCTTATCAGAAGGCACCTGTTGGCTGCTGTAGATTAGCCTGTGTTGGGTTGCTGTAGATTAGCCTGTGTTGAGCTGCTGTAGATTAGCCTGTGTTGGGCTGCTGTAGAATAGCCTGTGTTAGGCACCTGTAGAATAGCCTGTGTTGGGCTGCTGTAGAATAGCCTGTGTTGGGCTGCTGTAGAATAGCCTGTGTTGGGCTGCTGTAGGTGTCATGTTGTTTTCTGTGGAGTTTGGTCTGGGTGGAAAAAGAGCCCTTTAAAACCTTTAAAATGATACGCCTATCCCAATACCTATTCATTGCATTTATATGACTACACTTAAATCAGTGTTATTGAAATAAACTGTAAGCTTTGGAATATTTTTACCATAGCCTGCAGTTGTGTGAACTGGGTTGGTTTTGAGTTGCACATTTCATTGACATTTAAAAAAGCTATTATTTGTCATAGACTGTAACTGCTATTCGTTATTCAACACTGCTTTGAACGTCATATTGGGTTCTTTGGACAACGGAGAGTGTGAGTTGTACTAATAATTAGCCAGGTCCTCAGAACACGCACCATTACCACTAGATACCCATTGGTTTGTTTTACAGCTGTTGTTTCAATCTCCATAGATACTCTAACATTGAGACACCAGTATTTATATGGTAACAAGTGTTTAGCACTATCCCTAAAAGTAGGTGTCTTAGGAGAGCACCACTGATTTCTCATGACAGCGTACAGTCCAGTTGTTGATATAACGCATCATTTTATCTGCCAAGAACTACATAATTCCATCCATGATCTCTCTCTCTCTCTCTCTCTCTCATTTCTGGTGCTTCTGTGCTGTCGTCAGGTCATAATTAATCTCCTGCTGGGCCCGTGTTCTCTGTGTCAGACTACTAGGAGGGCTGAGGTACGATCGGTTTGGCCTTCAGATCATCCCCAATATATCCAGGTTAACAGGCTGGGGTGTTGATGGGCCAGGGGGCATGTTAAACCACGCCTAAAACATTGCTAAGTATTATGCCAGTGTGGACGTTGCAACTGAGCTTTCAGCAGCCCTCACATCTTCCAAATACATTCAGTGAGGGTCAGATATCAAATAGTCCTGAAATGAGAAAACCCAACTGAAACTGGGTGTTAATGAAACAGAATCTCAACACAAGGCCACGGATTAGCAATAACATCTAGTCTGAAAACATTCAACATACAAAGCCTCGAGTGACATAAGTTTAAAAAATGACAAATAATTCCAGTTGATTTGAGTGCCTTTTCAGAGACATAAGGACTCTGATGAACAAGAAACCAGGCAAGCCTAGTTCAGCCGGCCCGCAATAAAATGTGTTATTCGTGCCCTCTCGAGAATCGAACCCGGGTCACCCACATGAAAGGCCTCTTCGCGTTATTTTATTTTCACTCATTAACATCACGCCAAGTTTGAATATTTTGTTAGACACCATTAACTAGCGTTAAACTGAGTAATGTTTCTTATTAAGTTTACCTCCACCACAAATAGTCTCTATGATCTGTATGACTTTTGCCACTGGCCGTTTTAAAAGCTTATTAGCAAGTACTATGTCGCTAGACACCATTATATTGTGTTAAACTGAGAAATGTTTCTTATTAAGTTTACCTCCACCACAAATAGCATCCATGAACTTTATGGCTTTTGCCACTGGCCGTTTTAACAGCTTATTAGCCATTCGTGAATGACATTGATACAATAACTACTGTATCAACATAGGTGACGATAACAGACTTTTTCGTCAAGTGAAAAGATGAGAGAATCGTGTAGCCAGCGAAGTGTTTGTCTATCCTGAACAAATCCTGAGACATAATTCGAAAATCCACCAGAAATAGTCGCAATATAGCAAACATTTTCATTTTAGGCTCCTCATAACGTATCTACTTAAGGTTGTAGCCAGCGAGGTTTTTGTCTATCCTGAACAAATCCTCTTTTGCCACTGGCCGTTTTAACAGCTAATTAGCCATTTGTGAATGACATAGATACAGTATCTATAAATATAGCCGACGATAACTAGTGATGGCCATTCAAGGCTTCAATAGCGTTTTTTACGCAGCAGGATATTATGCTGGCAGCACTCAGATTTTCTTTAACACAATAAAAGCCATAATTGAAATGTATAAGTCAATATAGTTAATCTAGTCTGTGAAAAAGAACAGACAAGAATAACACTGGAACGGACATTACAACATAATGTACAACAATGTACAACATAAAATGTACAGACAAGATTGTTAACTATATTAACTTACATATTTCAATGATGGCTTTTATTTTGAAAAAGAAAATCTGAGTTAGCACTGCTAGCATAATATCCCGCTGCTAGAAGCTCCTCCTTCACTAACGATAACTGACTTTTTTTTCAAGTGAAAAGACGAGAGAATCGTGAAGCCAGCGAAGTGTTTGTCTATCCTGAACAAATCCTAATATCCACCAGAACCGTTTCATTTTAGGCTTTCTATTACATAGCTACGTAAAGTTGTAGCCAGAAAAGTTTTTTCTGTCCTGAACCTGAGGCATAATGCGTTTTGACTGTTACGGGAGACGAACGCGGGACCTGTTGTTCTGGAACCCGTGTCTCTAACCACTACGCTATTTAACAAGGGTCGGTCGGTCGGTCAGTCAGAGACATTCGCTCTTCTTAGCCGGCTCCGCTTACGCGGTCCGGCAAAAACACAGACAGAGAATGAGGGATGATGAAGAGGAAGGAAATACTTACCCTCCAGTAGAAGACAAATGTTCAGAATGACAAGAACAGGCCTAGATGGTGTGTGTGAGTCTGTGTAAGTGTGTCTGTGTAACAGGCAAGGATGACAGTCAAGAATAAGTCTACACCACGCAAAATCACTGTGCTTTACTGCAATCTGACTTTTCTTGACCTGACGCCCAGAGAAAGCTCTTTCAAAAAGAATGATGAATGAAATCGCCCAAAAATAGGACGGAGGGAATGTTTTTATCAACTTCTCGGGAGCAATTTGTCACAACTCGAACCGTTTTGTTCTAGCTAGCGATAATTCAAGCCAAGGGTGTCTGGTAAAAACACCCTATTCCCCACTTAGTGCACATTTGACCAAAGCCCTAGGGTGTCATTTGGGATGCAACCCTCGGAATGGAGATGGTGCTATTGTGTGTGTGTGTGTGTGTGTGTGTGTGTGTG
>JACXGI010004426.1:0-53991 GCA_016801175.1 Esox masquinongy | reverse complement strand
CTGTCCGTCCCTCTGCCTGTCCGTCCCTCTGCCTGTCCGTCCCTCTGCCTGTCCGTCCCTCTGCCTGTCCGTCCCTCTGTCTGTCCGTCCGTCTGTCTGTCTGTGTGTGATCACAGAATCACGGTCCTACAGAGCATGAAGCTGGGCATTGACGTGAACAGACATAAGGAGATAATTGTCAAGGCCATCTCTGCACTACTGCTACTGCTGCTCAAGCACTTCAAACTCAATCACATCTACCAAGTAAGACCCCCCCATTCAACCACACACCACGTCCCACCCCCTTGAGCTGTATCTACCCATACCTCAACCAGGTCTAATCACCCCACACACACACACAGAGACTTCTCTTTTTTTAAGCTGAGTTGACACTTTCCTTATTTTTAAAATGTTTGCAAGGCTTTTATTGACAGTAGGAGACAGGACACCCTCTCTCTCCCTCCCCACAAGCAGATGGAGACAGGGAGACAGGACACCCTCTCTCTCCCTCCCCACAAGCAGATGTCTCCGGGCAGCTGACACCACAGATCTTGCCCTGGACTGATAGGCACTCAGTCAAACCTCCACTGGTCTGCCCACAAAGCCACAACAATGTAGAGAGTGAGTCAGAATGATTAGAGAAGGAGGGTTGGATTGATCACCGAGTGGATGCATAGCAAGCACCAAAATGCAACACTTAGCTCCATCTCAAATCTGCTCACGTTGAGGATTATAATTCCTATTTTTGGGGCGATTCACTTCATTTACTGTCCTCCATGCTGCCACTTCTGAAGATGAGCGAGTGTCTCTCTTCAGGACACACCATCGTGTTCATGGAGAATGGATAGGGCAATGATACCTTCTTGGCATCCTGCCTCTACTCGGAGGCGGAGACAACTTTACAGACAAATGGAGCATCGGCTGTTTCTGGAGTAGTGTACCTACCATACCTGGCAGCTTGTCAGAACCTCAGATCTGTGATGAAGAATTACCTGGTTTCCCATTTAACAGGATGATCGATGAACACTGCTGTATGTAAGATGAATGTGGTGCCCTATACTGCCAAAGGTCTGCCTCTTATTTCCCACCACTGAAGCTGTGATATTCTGGGGATTTTCAATAAATCCTTGTTGCAGGATTCAGGATTTTGTGCCTTTTCCTTGCTGAATCTAGTGATTTGCTAACTGGAATTTTGGAAATACCCTCCAAAAATGTAAAGAATATTTGTAGAATTTAGCTACCCCACCCACCATTCATCCAAAACATCGGAGTGGGCATAAAGTGCATGATGATGGAGGTGGGGAGGTTCATACGGAGGCTACTTTGGTGAATTATGCTTAGTCGTATAATGTCAACTTTTCTGCATATGTAAGCATATCTCTTGAACTGCCTATATTCTCTTTACTGATGCTTCTGTATTTCAAGTAACTTAATATGCTTCCCTGATTCTAAGATGAAATATGGATAGAAGAATCTGACCCTTATTCAGTATCTTTAGCTGGTGCATGCTTTTCTGATGTCCTTGCTAGGAGGGTGAAATGATGATCAAATTCGTTACCTTCTATAAGTCCTGTCCAACACGGTCAGAGATTTAGATGGTGGACGCTATTGCCATGTTCCACTGAAATAAAGATTTCATAGTAGTTGGGTCTGGTATACTATTGGTTGATTGAATTTGAAACAGAAAAAAGTCTCTTGTATCTCCATGTTAGACTTTGTCTTTTGTGAATTGTGTTCCTCGGAAGTATCCAATAAAAGCACCAGTAAGTCAGTGGCCCCTCCAAATATGGCTGACTGATTCTTGTTTTGATACCATGTTAATTATGATTAGATGTGGCATTAAGTAATTTAAGTCATTATTATTTTAAAGGAGAGCAGATACTCACTTTTTTGACTGGGAATTTAACGAGACCAATGAAGAGTTTTTCATTAGAATTTTTTTTTTTTGTGTTGATACAGAATATCTTCTACCCGGTATCAACTGTCAACTGAAGCTTGTTACAGAAACAATCTTGCTATTGCAGATGCCAGCAGGCTGAATGGGTTATATGAGTCTGTCTATGTATTCTGTCCTGCAGCTTCTTCAACAGCCGTAGTACAAAGCGTAGCGCAGAGCCGAGTACATCTAGGGTGAACACATTGGTTAAATCCTCTTATCTGAGACTCCCTCATTCCCCTCTTGAGAGTCAGAAAGGGTTGTCGTTTCTGAGTGTCTGTTTCAACCCAAACCAAATCAGTCTCCCAATAATATTTTCTATACGTTTAAAGAAGGGTCTGTAACATTAGCTTGTTTATAGTGATAAACTGCATGGCAGGTAACCAGAGAGATACCTCTGCTTCTGACCTGACTTATCTCTTCCCGACAGAAAAGAGTGGAATCTATAAGGCCCTTTTAGTCTTATTCCTCCTGAACTTTGCGGGCTGTTCCTAAAAGATGACTTAATCTTATTAAATAGCAATGGATTTTTACCATTAGTAATAAAAGGTTCAGTGCCACTACCTTTTTACATTTGTGCAAAGTATGGAGACAAACAGTAGTGATGAAGGGAAATAGGGAAATATTGATAGTTATTGATTGTTGAACAGTTTTATTTTTTCGATATACTTCAAAACTGGTTTTCCATCTTGTTTTTAAATACATAATCATGTATTTAAAAACATATGATTAGCAACTTGACTGATCAGAATTATTATACACATTCTCTCTTGTTCCTGGGCTGCAGACATGGTCAGCAATGTTTAGAACATTGTATCACAGTAAACATTACAGGGAATTGTGGGGAACTCAATGCATATCATAACTGCACAAGTATTGTGATAATATCTTAGCTTCTTGGCAATTCCCAGTCTTTGTCGTTGACCCTGCTCTACCTGTCTTTTCTCTTCTCAGTTTGAAATCGTCTCTCAACACCTGGTGTTTGCTAACTGTATCCCGCTCATCCTCAAGTTCTTCAACCAGAACATCATGTCCTACATCAGTGCCAAGAACAGGTAGGTCTCAATGACTAGCACTTAGTCTTTGCCTGTGCCAGTGGTATATTTGTGTAAGGGCATTTTCTTTAAATAAAGCAATTTTTGCCATCTGCCAAGTTTTTTCTTCTACTGATAAAAGACACAGGTGACAGAAGAATTTAACTGACAAAGCACATGGTTCAGAAGGGCCTTATTTATCAAGGTTTGTAGGCTGTCTGATGTTGCTGTAGCTATAGGCCATCCAAATATTTAGATCACTGATACAGTTAAATAATTTACCAGTGGAGCTAAAATCCTTTGGTGACGTGTCGTATATCTTCTGTGTGGCAGTGAAAGTGAATTTCATGCTTTCCGATGTCACTGCCAAGGGGTAACAAATTGTACTGGGCCAAAAATCAAACCCTGTGGGACACCACATGTAATATCTACATTATCTGAGTTGTGTTCCCCTAAGGTGAATAAAAGAACACGAGTAGGTCTTGAATCAGTTTGTAATTGGACCAGAGAGTCCAACAACTTCTCAAGCCTGCCCAGCATTTTTGGCATCTGTTTGTTTACCACTTTAACTAATGCTTTCAATGTGATTGGCATGAAAATCATATTAGAAACTAAAGTTGGAACTTAAAATGACTATGCTGTTTCATAAACCAATTTCTATAGAATTCTGTTGAAAATGGGAAGTTTGAAAATTGGCCACAAAGTGGAAAGAGCAGAAGAATCTAGGTTACTTTTCTTCAGAAGGGGTGTCACCATATCAGTTTTTAATGCAGTGGGGAAGATGCTAGTAAACAGTTAGGGCCGGTTTCACAGACACGGATTAAGCATAGTCTAGGACTAACAAAAACAACCTCAATGTTTTGTATTAGTTTTGTAATAGTTTTCTATTTAACATGATTTTTTTCAGTCCTAGACTAGGCTTAATCTGTGTCTGTGAAACCGGCCCTTAATGATTAACAATAGCAAACTTAATCAGATCAAAATGTGTTTTAAAGGAGGTGGTGGGTATAGAACCTAGAAGGCAAGTACAAGGCCTAAGTTGTGATACCACTTTCCTGAGCATGTCTGTGTCAACCAGGGAACAGACCATTTTGTCCTTTTGTGGTGGGCTAAGAAACATATCGTCAACATTCTCATCAGGTCTTGTTTTATTGACACCCAGCTTGATGTGAGTTCTCATATCTCTGAAATATGCTGTAAATTCATCACATTTAGATGAGGGGAAAAGTTCACAGTTTTGTCGGGGAAGGATTTAACAGGTCATCATTGGTAAATTAAAGCACCCGCCTATGACTGAGCACTTCAACTTAATCGCACTGTTTAGCCTTACAGCTTTTATAGCTTCCTATGTTTTTATCCCATTTTTATTCTACTTCTATTTTCTTATTCCATGTTTTATTATTATGATGTTGTTTTGATGTTTTCATTTGAGTATTTGTTTTTATGCTATTGTATTTTTATATTTTTTCTTTTTCTTTGTAAATCACATTCAATTGCTTCTTCTATGTATGAATTGCGCTATATAAATAAACTTGCTTGCTTGCACCCTTGAATTATTCAGATTGTTAGTGAAGTTCTACAATCTCTTTAGTTTTACAGTTACAACATGTGGCTGTCTGTTTGGATGGAGCTTTTTTCATCTTGCTGGATGTCAGTGGTGGCCTTTTAATTTGACAACAAAGTTATCAACTAAATCGTTACAAGGAAAGAAAAATAGTTGAAATTGTATTTATTCAAATGTTTGCAACTTCAGAGGGAAGATGGCAATTCTGAATAATGTCACCCTATTCAAATATAATGCAGAATGTGCTGATCAGTTAAGTCAACATTAACACTAGAGGAGACATGACATGAAAGCCCTTTGGTGATCACCATCTCCAGAATATCGCCATATTTATGGGTGGGCCCAGTAATGTGTTAGATAAAATCCATTGAGCTCAGAAGGTTATTGAGTTCAATGACCTTCGAGGACAATTATCTTATCATAGGTTTTAACTAGAGCTCAGTCCTGAGAAATCAGTAAAGGAAGGTGGCCTATAGTGAGAAACATGCAATTAACTTTGCGCTCAGTAATGAGGTGGTTCAAAAAATAGGGTGACCAGTCGTCATGTTTTCCCGGGACAGTCCCATATTTCAGTCCGTTTTCAGGTGTCCCGACTTATTTAGAAAAGTAAATAGTCAGTGTCCCATATTTCTCCCTATTGAATCTGGACACCCTATCATAAAAGGTTTTAGTAGGGATTGCTTTAACATTTAGAAGTGCCAAGTGCCATATTTAATGGGTGTCGAATGCCCCAGGGGCAGAGCAGCCAACTCAAGATGACCATTGGAATAAGTTCCCACCGCCCTTTCTTACTGTCTTTAATCTGTCATTGTGGTTGGAGATAGGGTATTTTTCTAGTGCCTTAATACAAACCTTTTTTAAAATGAGTGAGGGCTGAGTTCCATCATAAACAAATAATTTGTAAGAAAGGGGAATATAAGGTGTTTTCCCTGTGGGTTTGTAGTCTTATGTGTGTAGAAAAATAAAATGTCTCCACTCTATCAAATTTTAGTGAGTTTTTACGAACTAAATCACACACAGGTTTTGATGATGAATTCCTCTACTTAAATGAGAAGAGTAATATGTATGTGTGTGTAATCACTTTTCTATGCTCTCTTATTGTAGCATTTGCGTGCTAGACTTCCCCCACTGTGTGGTCCATGAGATGCCTGAGCTCACAGCTGAGAGCTTGGTGAGTTCAGTCCACTAACTCACGTGTTTGCGTCAGGACTATTCAAATGTTCATGAGATGGATACAGGTTTGGTTCACCTGTGGGCTGTTTTTTGACACAAGAAAATTGTCCATCATGTAGAATTACATATGTAGTATGTATTTATATCTTATAGGTATGTTTCAGTTATTGTCTCCCTGTTGTTTCCTGCGGTCGTAGGAAGCTGGAGACAGTAATCAGTTCTGCTGGCGGAATCTCTTTTCCTGCATCAACTTGCTGAGGATCCTCAACAAGCTGACCAAGTGGAAACACTCCAGGACCATGGTGAGAGAGAATCCATCTTGCCTGTATCAGGGAGAGGGAATGACTTCATCCTCTTGATATACTCACTCTCTTCTGTCAGATGCTAGTGGTGTTCAAGTCTGCTCCCATCCTGAAGAGGGCGCTCAAGGTCAAACAGGCCATGATGCAACTGTATGTTCTCAAGCTTCTCAAGATCCAGACTAAGTACCTGGGCAGGCAGTGGAGGAAGAGTAACATGAAGACCATGTCGGCCATCTACCAGAAAGTACGACACCGGCTTAACGACGACTGGGCTTATGGCAACGGTAAGATAAAGGAGAAAGTCAGCCAGTCAATGCAAACATGAAGTAATCTGTTAATTCACTGTTGGTCCTTGATGAGTGACTCTTTATACTCTGAGCCTAGGATTACTCTGAATAACCCAACAAAAAAAGAAAAGACAACCATCTGTCATCTTGTGTCTCAGGTTCTGTTCTTAGTGGTGAGACGGTTAGAAAAACAACCTTGGTCCCTAATATCTCTTTTCTGTCCCTATAGCATGTCTTAATGTTTCTTCATGTTTTTCCATGTTCATTTGATTATTGATGCATATTATCCTTCAGCAATAGCCCATAATAATACACCATGGACTCTAAAATACATTTGTTTCACACAGAAACTTGACAGCGGCAATAGAAAGGGTTTGTGTTGTTCTGCCTGTGCTTATTGTTTGTCTGTGTGTATATTTGAAGCATTTTTAATTAACTGACCAGGGACTGGCTGGCAAAAAAGGGCACTTGAAGAAATGTTGATTTAATGTTAGTGACCCTCTAAAAGTGAATGTTACAAAGCATTGTTCCTTAACTTAATTGTCCATGTAACAAAATGCTATGTTGTTATTCTTTTGTCTCTCAGATATTGATGCGCGGCCGTGGGACTTCCAGGCAGAGGAATGCGCTCTCAGGGAGAGTATCGAGAAATTCAACAGCCGCCGCTACGACAAGAACCAGAATGGAGAGTTCGCCCCTGTGGACAACTGTCTGCAAAGTGTACTGGGCCAGCGCGTGGAGCTCCCGGATGACTTCCACTACAGCTATGAAATGTGGTTGGAGAGAGAGGTGTTCTCACAGCCTATCCAATGGGAGGGTCTACTTGAGCGAAATTGATAATGGGGGAGTATGGACACATACAACAGGAACATGTGCCTAGGAATACTCTGAGCTTCATGTAAATCTAGGCAGGAAGAACGTGTCTATTTTTAAACACCTGTATCAATGCAGACATTTTCCACTAAATATATGTACATACATACATACACAACCAGTAAAAACTAAAATTACATGTCAGTAGGAGCAGGATGCGACACTACAAGCTTTGTTGAACTCTAGGTCCAAACCAACTGCTATGTTAATTTGGTTCTGAACCGTAAATTAACCTACTCTATACCACAGTTCTTACTTTATAAAGTTCTTCAAGTTTCATGCTTTATGACTCTTAAAAATTTTTGAATCAAAAAATATGTTACACTCATACACCTACTGGTGGCCAATTCACATGAGCTTACAAGATGATACTAAACAAAATAATCTGTTCCTTGTACACAAAACTTTTTAATATTTATACGCGTATTTAGTAGTCATGGCAACAAGTACTGTGATTTAGCTGTGATTTAGCCACACTAGACAAACAATACGTTTCTCATTGTCCCCCAGGCTTTGAAAACTAACTAGCTAAATATTTAACATGCCCTGACCGACAAAATAAGGATCTGCTCATCCCTGCTCATTTTTACAGAAAAAGTAAAGCTTCTCAAGAAAGGCCAATAAAACACTATACCCCAAGATCACTATACAAAAACTGCAGAAATCTGAAATAATTTAAGTCAACGTTAGATATAGATGGCATTCAGATACTGCTAAATTGAATGTTAGAATGAGCAGTCAAGTGATGTAAGCATCTTTGAGCGTAGCCACCCTTCTGGGTTTTTCACACAACAGTGTCTATGGTAATAAAGAACATCAAGTTAGCGAGAGTGCAGTGGGAAATAACCGCTTCTTGATAAGAGGTTCAAGGAGAATGGCAGAAATCATGCAAGCTAACATGCGGGCAACATAGGGGCAAGTACTGAGACCATACAACAGTGGTGTGTAGAACAGCTTCTTGGAACAGATGGCTTGTTGGTGTTGTCACAGATAGGCTATTGAAGCAACCAGCAGGAACCACTCCCATCCTTTTAAAAACAAGAAACTCCAGTGGGCAGACGGATACCAACATTGGTTAGTTGAGGAGTGGAAAACCACCTGACAAAATCCTGTTACATTTTTCCTGAGTTATTTGAACAGTCTCAGACCTCAACACAATGGAACATCTTTAGCATGAGATGAAACAGGATAGATGGCTGTCAACTGGCCACTGGGTGTATTTCCCTTCCATCACCTGTGCTTTGGAATCATTGATTTTATATCCTCAATCTTTTTTTATGGAAGTGTATGTTTATGCACTGGTAAGGTTTAATTTATGCTGTACATTTTTACAGGATTTGTACTTTTTCAGGTGCATTTGTTGTCATAACCATCATGTTTGAGTGCTTGATATTCACATCTGTTGATGATAGTGTGGTTGATATTTCTAGAACGAAGGCTTTTTGGAAAGACAACCATTGTGTACTATCAGGGTGCTTTTGATATTCATGTTGAGAAAGAATATAACATTTCAGTTGACAGTATGTCATCTCAGATATTCCTCTAATAGTAGTAATTAGTTGTTTGTGGTCTGCGAACTTTGAAGCCTTTACACAGGCAAACGTTTTGAGGACGATCTGAAAGGTTTGGCAATAGATTTGGAATAAGGAGCGAGCTGCGTAACGTACCTCATTGTCCCCAGATTATAAGGCTGCCTGGGTAACTCAAGCAGATTCTTTGACTTGTTCTGGTTGTGTGACTCCTGAGGATGTTCTATGTTTCTCTCAGTTTCAGCTCCCAGTCCACCGCTCCACTTCCACAGTGCAGCTCCAAGTGTGCTTGGTGATGGTTTTCTCTAGCTTCTTCACTGAATACCCAGTAGTTGTCACGCAATGGTGCTGAATTTTTTTACTTACCTCTGATGTCTAGTCAAATTCTAAACTAGAACTACCTAGGGCTGTCAAGACCCATACACTCAAAAATTATCTATTATAATTTTTGAGTGTTCTGTCACTTTTCTGAAGGTTTGGGAAAACTGATGACACAAGAACATAAGACATTATCATTATCACCTTTTCATAGCTTTTATTTGTCAGGGAATTTGTGTAGGAGGCTGCAGATGTACTTTTTGTGTATCATCATGTTTGTATTGAACAATGATTGTGTAACTGAATCTTGAATATTGTGCTTCACTGTGGAAACTAAGTGCATGATAGTTTTATATTTTGTTGAGTATGTAATATTGAAACCTGTATTCAGATTTTTTATACAATATTTTGTTTTTTAAGACATTGTTTTTTTTTTCATTTATACATAGAAAATGTACTCACAGTTGGTATAGGATGGGTGTTTTGGTTTTGCCACCTACAGTAGTGCTACTCGGTCATCTGCAACGTTTTCTTATCAAGCATGTCTTGAGACATCAAATTTGACTCACACGCATGAAGAGAATGTTATTTGGCCTTTTTTTATGTCTCTCATTCTTTTTCTGAATGGCAAAAGCTTTCAAAATAACATTACTTATCTTGGGGTCCTCAGGTTTTAAGTATGCATAGTATTTATAGTTGGTGGATATTCAATAACATGGTAATATCAGTAAGCACTAAAATGTAGTCTACACTTGAATCAACACGTACAGTAACGTAACACAATGTTGATAATTGTTTTGCACTATTTGTTGCCGTCATACTCACAGCTTTGATTTAGGAACCCTTTACCTCTTGTGCCAAAGCAATGAGTGCCAGTTTGAATTAGAAACTAATGCCTTACTCAGGGCATCGCTTATTTAAAAAATATATGCTTTGCAATGTCCCCTTTTCTATCCGACAATGTATAATCGCTGGAAATACTGTCAAGTACACGTCTGTCTGAATTCTGGCACAGTTGGAGGAACCTAGGTGTGTTTCATTGTTTGGATGTTGCTATGGGTTATTGTCAATGACAGGACAGTGAAATAATGTTTTTGATTTTGTTCAGGGGTATGTGCAATCACTGTCCTGTACAGAGGCATTATTCTATAGAAAGACGTATTATAATGGTATCAAAGTTGCAATTTGACAGATAATCTGTTCTTTCATATACTGTATGTTTATAAATAAAGAGATCGCTGGTTTGAATTTGTATTACTTTTTTACGGATGACGTTTAGGATGTCCAGACTGTTCTGAGGTCTTATGGTTGTACTCAATGTTGTCTGATTCAAATGCTGTTCCTACAAGGATTCCTTGGAAATTGAGTGGCATAAGAAAATACATGAGCTCCTGTCTCAATGAGTTCATGTTTTGAACATCTGAATTTAAAAAGATGGATCATACTTGGCATAGTCAGTAATGTGACTGAAGAATGGTGTTTTTGTTATATAATATTAATGATGTTAGGAGATAATCAGCCGATTACCACGGTGGTGTAAACCGACATTCTTTGTGGGGGACAAAGGACATTTGAGATCGCTACTAATGCCCTGCTGTGCACAGAGAGGTGACAACCTTGTAAGCGGCTGCCTATTCAAACATCAAGAACAAGCCTAGTCTCTACGACAACAGGACACAAACACATGGGATGTTTTACACTGGAAGAAGACTGAGGTTGGTATGCATTACTGTTTCTCCTATAATTCTTGTTTTTTTTCAGTACTTTTGTCTCATTCTTATCAAGTATAAATAACCTTTCTGTGTGTTTTTTCACAGGTTTCTTTGATGGTAAATTTGCAGAGAATTCATAATCTAACAATTGGAGAGGAATGCCCACGGAATGGTACAGTAAATGTCAACTTTTTTTAAAAGTACAACTTAACAGTTGTTGCATGAAATGAGGGAATTTACTGCTGTCACATCTGCCCTGTACATGAGTATCTACAAAGAAAATATCATACATGTTTATTTTTTGTGTGTGTGGGGGGGGATAGATCAGCCAAGAGCATGCAGGCATTACTTCTATAAACCCTCTTTTTAGCATCATATCATCTTGTTGTTTATTTGTTTTTTTACAATGCATGCACACCTACAAAACACAGACACCTACTAAACACAGACACACCCGCGATCAAACCTAAAACTATCATGGACAGCCCCAACCACAGTACCTCAATCCGCAGTAGGCACTGGGACCCACAACATTGGGCTGCAAATTGGTGGCATGCCAGACTCAAGAGGGAACATAAGTCTGCATAAATAAGCCTGTATAACTGAGTTCCCTCAGCCATCACAGGCCTGCTTGCTCCTTGATATATTCATTGACTTCTTAATTAATCTGTGTGCGTGTGCGTACGTGTACGTGTCTGTGTACCTACAGTTAGGTCTGGAAATATTTTGACACTGACACAATTTTCATAATTTTGGCTCTGTACGCCACCACAATGGATTTGAAATGAAACAACCGAGATGCAATTGAAGTGCTGACTTTCAGCTTTAATTCAAGGGGTTGAACAAAAATATCATATGAAACATTTCGGAATTGCAACCATTTTCATACACAGTCCCCTTATTTCAGGGGCTCAAATGTAATTGGACAAATTAACAATCATGAATAAACTGTTTTTAATTTTTAATACTTTGTCGAGAATCCTTTGCAGGCAGTGACTGCTTGAAGTCTGGAACGCATGGACATCAGCAAACACTGGGTTTCCTCTTTTGTGATGCCAGGCCTTCACTGCGGCTCTCTTCAGTTGTTGTTTGTTCTTGGGTCTTTCTGCCTTAAGTTTGATCTTCAGAAAGTGAAATGCAAGCTCGATTGGGTTGAGATCAAGTGATTGACTCGGCCATTGCAGAATATTCCACTTCTTTGCCTGAAAAAACCCCTGGGTTGCTTAAGCAATATGGGTCATTGTCCATCTGTAAAGTGAAGCGCCGTCCAGTCAACTTAACTGAATTTGGTTGAATCTGAGCAGACAATATATTCCTATACACTTCAGAATTCATCTGGCTGCTTCCGTCTTCTGTCAAATCATTAAAAAACACTAGTGGCCCAGTGCCATTGGAAGCCATGCATGCCCATGCCATCACACTGCCTCCACCGTGTTTTACAGATAATGTGGTATACTTTCGGATCATGAGCTGTTCCAAGCCTTAATCCATACTTTTTTCTTCCCATCATTCTGGTACAGGTTGATCTTAGTTTCATCTGTCCAAAGAATGCTGTTCCAGAACTGGGCTGGCCTTTTTAGATGTTTTTTTGGCAAATTCTAATCTGGCCTTTCTAGAGGCTTATGAATGGTTTGCACCTTGTGGTGAACCCACTATTTGCTCTTGTGAAATCTTCTCTTTATGGTAGACTTGGATAATGTTATGCCTACCTCCTGGAGTGTTCTTGACTTGGCTGGATTTTGTGAAGGGGTTTTTCTTTACAATGGAAAAGATCCTACGATCATCCACCACTGTTCACTCCTTTTTTTGTTGCAGAGTTCACCAGTGCGTTCTTTTTTTCTCAGAATGTACCAAACTGTTGATTTGGCCACTCCTAATGTTCCTGGTATCTCTCTGATGGATTTTTTTTTTGCAGCTTATGCCATTTCACTTGTATTGAGAGCTCCTGTGACGGCATGTTGTGGGTTCACAGCAACAGCTTCCAAATGCAAATGCCACACCTGGAAACAAATCCAGACCTTTTACCTGCTTAATTGATGAAGAAATAATGAAGGAATAGCACCTCCATGAAACAGCTTTTGAGTCTATTGTCCAATTACTTTTGGTCCCTTGAAAAAGAGGGGGCTACATATTAAAGAGTTGTAATTCCTAAACCCTTTCTCCAATTTGGATGTGAATACCCTCAAATTAAGGCTGAAAGACAGCACTTTAAACCCATATTCATAATTTAACTGTAACTTGAATATACAGCTCCGGAAAAAATTAAGAGACCACTGCACCTTTTTCTTTCCTTTCCAAAAAAGTTGAAAAGGAAAGTTTTTAGTGAGGAACAGAAGTGTTCAATTTGCACTGGTCTCTTAATTTTAACCCTTCTGTTCCTCACTCAAAACCTTCCTTTTCAACGTTTTTGGAAAGGAAAGAAAAAGGTGCAGTGGTCTCTTAATTTTTTCCAGAGCTGTATTTTGGTAAACAGCCAAAATATAAAAACTTGTGTTAGTGTCCAATTATTTCCAGACATAACTTTATGTATGATATTGTGAAATGCACAGCTGTGCTTGTCTCAGGTTGTCCCGGAATCAAAGGTGGGATCTTACCAGTCTGGCTAACCAGCCCTTTTCACTGACCATATTCCAAGCCCTGTATAAGGGACTGTAGGAGGAGGTACCATCTGCACAACTAAACATGTTGCAAAAGCTAATAAGCAAACACCATGCCCCCAACCCCCCCCCCCCGCATCCTAAGGGATACCACAGTTCTTGACCTCCAGTGACCACCCCAGACCACATCACTACAGCCAACACCATCCATATATATACACATACTTAAGCTCACTTATCTACTAAATTATTTAAAATGTGAATGTGTTATGTAATGATTTGTCCACAGCCTACGCAATCAAGAAAAGCAACAGAATCCAGGAAGTCCCGGTCACATAGTGGCAGGCCAGTCAAAAAGTCTGAAAGGAGTCGAAGGTCTTCTAAAAAGAGATCTGTCAGTGCCAAAGCCACCATGTCAAGAGTGGACATTTAGTCCAGCAGCCATGGAGAATGTTTACTACATTTCCCATAATGCAGTTGACTGTCTGGGGTTCCGAGGCTTTGTATGGCCTGAGTCAACAAAGAAAAGAGGAAAGAAGGGCAAGAAACAGAAAAACAAAAAGTGATTGTACCATTACTTGTGCCAGAACCAAAGCAAACATTTTCCCTTTTAGATCATTTTAATGTAAATGTAATTACCTAATTAAAGCAGCTGAGCTACAGTGGGTTGCCAGAACTGTGTCCATGTGTCTTGGCAAATATTCAGTAATTGTCAATGTTCTTATCCAGTGGGACCAAAGTACCAGAAAAATCAGTGCAAAAAGAAAGTATTCTTTTAGATACTATTTAAAAGGGTAGAGTTTTTCACATTTTATTTTGCACTGATTACTGAAATGGTCACTCCTATTACATTTTTAGATTTTTTTCTTATACAATAAGCGTAATCAAGGTGGTATGTTTTTCAGGGAAAAATTTCCAGATATGCTGGATTGAGAATATCACCGGTCAGTTAGTGCCGTTCGTCTGGTTTTAAGTAATGGCAGCCAGTGCACTTTGGAGGCCTCTGGTGGTTTGGTAATTTGTTTTGGGAAAATGTTTTCCCAAGCCCTCTGTAAATAACAATAGGGTAACTTATTTCTGTCTACTGGCTTATTTACCCAAATGCTTTCAAGAAGGGATGCCTTTGAAGAACTGTACTTGTGATTCATGCTGTGAATAAGCATTGCTATTTAGAATAACTGCCCTACAAAATCACATTTTACTGGATGCTTAAGTATTGAATTAGTATGTTGCTTGATAATACTATCTTGTCTGACATAACATTTCTCTTAATTTGCTTGACAACACTTGTGGATGTGACATTATTACTTTCGATTAATTGGACAAGACATTTCTTTCAATGTGATGCAGAAACTTGATAAACCAAACTGAGCAACTTTATTCATGCAGGCTGATCAGATGCAGATCTAATTAAGACCTAAAATGTAATAGAACAGCAAACAGCCAAGAATAATCCAAACAAAAGATTTACAATAACTACTTATTCTGAATCCCATAAAACTACTACCTAGTAACTGCATTCTGTTTAAACGGCAATTGACACGCATAAGATTGTCATATTTAGGCATAAATACTAGTAGTCAGCACACCATTTGGCTTGTCCTGCTTAGCTGAGTGCAGAAATAAGGCCAAGGTTTCTGGAGTTCAGATGATCCCATGTTTTCTTTGCATATCCACTTATTAGTAGCACCCTCAAAATATTATTTTAAAGTATTTTAAGAATACATACTTGAAAAATGAAAAAAATCAAGGATAATAACCCAGTCCAGGCACTAAAAACCCTGCTTGGGGAATCCGTTTGTACAGTTGAATATAATAGCAAAGATTAAATGACATGTCATGAGACTTAAAAATACATCCTCTGCGTGTCCGTCTTATTGTTCCCATAGTCCCCATAGATTAAATATGTATTTATTTCTTTTCATGTTGATGATGCATATTCATTCCTCTGGTGGCTTCTTCTTTGCCTCCACATCCTTCTTAAAAGCTTCTATCTTCTTCGCAATGTTGGGTACCTTAAACAGAGGAGATGCCAAACTGAAGTGTTCAATGTGCTTGTCAATCATGCCAAAAGGGGAACCGCTAACTTGCTTAGCTAGCATTTGTAAACAGTTCTTACTGAGACCTCTTAGGTAATAATGCTAGTTTCCTTAACGTTACCTCATAGTTTTGAGCAAGGTACATCCCAACAACGTTCCCCAAGGTAAACCCAGCCTGCAAAATTGTAAAAAGACATTATTTAAGACTGAATAGTTAGCTATTATATACGGTTGCTAAGTAAAGGTCAGAATTTAGCTCGAATCACGGTAGTACTAGCTAGTTAGGATATTTGGCTAACTCATAATCCACATCACAACCAGATGCAGATATCTGGCAGGTATTAATTTGAAAACTAACTCACCAGAAACTGTAGCATAATTCAGCTGAACAAAGTTGGAAAGGCTTTGTGTACTTCAGAACTCGAGTTGCTGTATAAGTGTATTTCTTCTTTCGTTGTTGGTTGGCAAAACGCATCCAACTAAAGGTGCATATACTGCCACCTACTGCACTGGAGTGTGAGGTCGGTCACGGCTCTTCTTTCTTCTTCTCCTCTGGGGTTAATGGCGGATCGCAATCAACTTTTAGGTGCATACCGCCACCTACTGTACAAGAGTGTGTAACATCATTTCATTTGTCCAGCTCTTAGACTTTACCTGCTAGCCCTGTATGACTTAAGTAAAAAGTGCCTCCCTGACGACTCTCACCCCTCTCCCTCTGTTCCCAGAATTCCTAACAGATTCCGGTCACGGCCTCCTTAATCCACACCCTCATAATAAGGCCTGTATTCCTAAGAAAACAACTTTATAGCTACCTCCTTCCCTTTTCCCCCCAAGAACACCATCCATGTCCCACCCCCGCTTAGCCTCCACAACCTTATACATTGGCTCCCCATCTACCTCATACCTTTCACAGAAAAACGATACATGTTCCACCGTTTCCAACTCCAAACACTCGTCACTCAATCCCATGTCATCTTTTCCCATGACTCTCAATAATAGTGTATTCAAAGATACATCAAAATGTATTTTAAAATAAGATACCAAATACATTAATTTTAAGCGTATCAAAATAAACATAGCAACAGCTTTTCTCTGCCTAACAAGTCATGCAATAAATCAGACATATGCAACCAGTTAACAGGTCAAATTTACACATGTCCCTGTGATCACCCAGATGAAAGTTAGTTTTAAAGTAACCAACAGTTTAATGTTTAACTAACAGTTTGCTAATGACTCAATCGTATCAATTGTATTTAGTTACTTTGTGTTTGATAATGAAGGGCCTAATTTGCATCAGTAACACTGACTCAATGACAAACAAGTCAAATTAGAAACTGAATCCGTAGACCTTCTACTCAATACACTCTTCAGCCTGAATTCCTGTATCCTCTCTTTCTCAGCCATAGTCCTAATCCCTAAATGCCCACACTGCATCACCACATGGGCTACTGATTCAATTTCCTGTCACACTGTCCTGTTGGAAATTTCCATATCAAACATAATGATTTATTCCACCAGCTGTGTCCCACTCCCCAGTCTAATAAAGATGTTTTATTTTAATTTCTGTTTTTTGATGCCTCCCTCCCAACACCAAATTTGAAAAAGATAAAACTGCCCTTAGTGTTTCTATCTTACTGCTCCAGCCTTTACCATCATTTCCCACATCATACATTTTGCCTCTGACTTGCTCATGGGTACTGTAATTTCCTCACCACCAAAGGTCTGTTTGGCTAACACATCAGCCGCTTTGTTTCCCTTCACCCCAACATGTGCTGTTGAATCACATGATATACTGCCGTAATCTAGTATGGATCATATCAATGATATACAGTGGATATAAAAAAATCTACACACCCCTGTTAAAATACCAGGTTCTTGTGATGTAAAAGAATGAGACAAAGATAAATCATGTCAGAACTTTTTCCACCTTTAATGTGACCTATAACGTGAACAATTCAATTGAAAATCAAACTGAAATCTTTGAGGGGGAAAAATAAAAAATGAAAAACTCACAATAACCTGGTTGCATAAGTGTGCACACCCTTAAACTAATTTTGTTGAGGCAACTTTTGATTTTATTACAGCACTCAGTCTTTTTGGGTAGGAGTCTTTTAGCATGGCACATCTTGACGTGGCAATATTTGCCCACTGTTCTTTGCAAAAGCGCTCCGAATCTGTCAGATTGCGAGGACATCTCCTGTGCACAGCCCTCTTCAGATCACCCCACAGATGTTGAACTGGATTCAGGTCTGGGCTCTGGCTGGGCCATTCCAAAATGTTAATCTTCTTCTGGTGAAGCCATGCTTTTGTGGATTTGAATGTGTGCTTTGGGTCGTTGTCGTGCTGAAAGGTGAACTTCCTCTTCATCTTCAGCTTTCTAACGGACACCTGAAGGTTTTGTGCCAAAATTGCCTGGTATTTGGAACTGTTCATTATTCCCTCCACCCTGACTAAGGCCCCAGTTCCAGCTGAAGAAAAACAGCCCCAAAGCATGATGCTGCCACCACCATGCTTCACTGTGGGTATGGTGTTCTTTGGGTGATGTGCAGTGTTGTTTTTGCGTCAAACATACCTTTTGGAATTATGGCCAAAAAGTTCAACCTTGGTTTCATCAGACCATACCACATTTTCCCACTTGCTTTTGGGGGACTTGATGTTTGTTTTTGCAAACTTCAGCCGGGCTTGGATGTTTTTCTTTGTAAGAAAAGGCTTCCGTCTTGCCACCCTACCCCATAGCCCATTCATATGAAGAATATAAGGTTGTTGTCACATGTAGCACACAGCCAGTACTTGCCAGAAATTCCTGCAGTTCCTTTAATGTTGCTGTAGGCCTGTTGGAAGCCTCCATGACCAGTTTTCTTCTCGTCTTTTCATCAATTTTGGAAGGACGTCCAGTTTTTGGTAATGTCTCTGTTGTGCCATATTTTCTCCACTCGATGATGACTGTCTTCACTGTGTTCCATGGTATATCTAATGCTTTGGAAATTCTTTTGTACCCTTCTCCTGATTGATATCTTTGAAGAATGAGATCCCTCTGATGCTTTGGAAGCTCTCTGCGGACCATGGCTTATGCTTTGAGATGCAACTAAGAAAATGTCAGGAAAATCCTACTAGAACAGCTGAACTTTATTTGTGATTAATCAGAGTCACTTTAAATGATGGCAGGTGCATAATGACTTCTATTTAACATGAGTTTGAATGTGATTGGTTAATTCTGAACACAGCCACATCCTCAGTTATAAGAGGGTGTGCTCACTTATGCAACCAGGTTATTGTAAGGTTTTTATTTTTCATTTTTCCCCCTCGAAGATTTCAGTTTGTTTTTCAATTGAGTTGTTTACATTGTTACGAACCCTGTGGCTCTAGCAGTCTAGGGTGGTTGCTACAGAGACCCGTAACATAAAACTCATGCAAAGTGGTGTAGTGTACAGGAACAGTGGGAACAAACGACACAGACAACCAAAGCTACTGTCAAACATAAAATGTTTATTATAAACACACGGTAAAGGGGGCAGGGAAAAGGGGCTGAGCTGGACCCAAGAAATGAAATAATATAGTCAAAACACCCATAAACTGAACTTGCCTGCCTCAAGAACCGCTTAGCTAACTACTAACCAACACAAAAATACAGTGGGTGGTCCGCTCAGTTCTAGCTAACGTTTTTAGACAAAGTTTTCCTACGGGTTGTGTATCCCCAAGGCCGACTTGCTAAAAAAACCTTTTCCCAGGGACACAGGGATAAACAAAACTCAGGTTAAACAAGGACTAAACAGCACACAGCAAACAATTGACTAGACAACACCAAACAAAACACCACAGCAATACATACTCATATGAAACAGGACAAAGTGAGATGTATGTGCTAAACTAAGTGATGTATGTATGAACAGAGTGTCTGTCTATCAAAAACGTATGTATCTCAAGAGTGTCTATGTCCATGTGGGGTAAATCAAAAGAGTCTCTCTGGGAGAACCAACTGACTGAGTTTTTAAACCAGGGATGTGTGATGTGATTGGGTAAAGGATAAAAGGAACAGGTGGTGCAATTAGGATGGGTGTCCACTGATTGGTCCACCTCAGCACTCACGTGATGCACTCATGACTGCCAGGTGGGAAACACCAACGAGCACAATCAGGAACATAAGAGACACCTGTGGAGATGTCAGGAGGGGAAAAAACACAAACGCACATACAGGGTACCTGCATGCATAACATTGTAGGTCACATTAAAAGTGGAAAAAGTTCTGACATGATTTATCTTTGTTTCATTCTTTTACATCATAAAAACCTGGCATTTTAACAGGGGTGTGTAGACTTTTTATATCCACTGTATATATACACATTGTCATAAGTGAGTAACACCCTGTCCCCCCCTCCTAACCCATCAGACAGTGCATCACATTCAAGACCCTCTTGCATATTCCCGCCACTCACAACATGTTCTGGTATCAGCCAGGTATTAAAACACTCCAAGGAACCTGAAGACACCCACCCTCTCAATATTTCTCTCACACTGCCTTTTTTCTAATAAAGTAAATTCTGGGTCTTCTCAACTGAGAACCTAAATCCACATTTCACTGCAGTGCTCCACCTTATCATAAGAATCCTGTACCTTACTATGGGTTACACGTTTCTTCTTCTTGTCCATAAGGCCCTGTCATCAGCAAATACCAACCTGCCAATACCTGGTTATACCTGACTGTAGACATCATTGATCGTAACTGAGAACAGTACCGGGCTGATCGCTCCCCTGCAGGTTACCATTATCTATTATGTTGCTACTTGACATATATTCCCAAATGTCACCGGAATAGACCTTCCAAACAAGACGGTTTTTAAATCAGTTATACATTCTTCCCTCTCTACCCCTCTGATCACCCTCTGACATATTAGCTTTTTAAACTGATTAATGTGCATGTGCTCATGATAACATGTTCAAAATGCATTTTCATTGCTTGTCTTTCCTGTGTATCTGTTCGTCTGTAAGGTCGCGGCGATCTGCTCCCAGTTTTAAAAAACTAAAAAAAGTTTTGTAACACCTACACCCAAAGATAACTTGGGGGAGATTGGAAACTTCTTTTAAACTTGGAGGTTTTCATGGGTCGCATGATGTGTAACAGGTAATTCTTGGAACAGGAGCACACTCTTTTAAGGGCACTGGCCCCATGTCTCTGAATTGGGAGGTATTAAGACAGCACACATAAGGAAGTATGAAAAGGAAGCACAACATTCTGCCTATTATTTCTAGATATATTGTTTTTTAATCGTTACATTACTTGCTCTTGATAATGTGCAGTTTCTTGACTAAACATTCTACAGTACAAGGCATTTCATGACGGTTATGCTTAGCAATCGCGTGATGCATTATGTCAGCGTGAACGCTATTTGTTGACCTTTTGCTGGATGTAAGGTTATAATCGGTAATGACTTGTTATAATAATTTCTCTTTATGTCATCTCTGCTAAAGCTCCAAGGTATTGTCTTTATCTTGTGGTATTATCAGTTTGTGTGTGTGTGTGTGTGTGTGTGTGTGTGTGTGTTTAGAAACAGATTTTGCATAATTTTGTCCTGACAATTATGACATTGTTGATGTGGAAGATGGAAATTTTTTGCAATTTATAAAGTAAAAACTCCTTCAATCATTAGCATAACAGTTAATTATTTCAGGTTTAATCATATATATGGGAACAAGCATCATGACAAAAAGAGTACAAGTACAGAGACCAACACAGAGTGTGTCATGACAGTTGTTCTGACTATGGCATTTCAGGTTTAAGCTTATATTCTCTTCCAACAGTACAGATGACGGAATCAGCATTTGTAGAATGTACGTTTAAGGAATAGTCGCCACTATGAGGTAGTCTAAAAATGCAAGGTTACACACAGACGGCTCCAGGAGAAACACAGAAAATCATAGAATGTCGGATGCTCAGACAACCCAGTCAAAGGCTGAGGTATGTCAATCTGGACAGTTACTATATGGGGCCTTTGGTTAATGTAGCTTCCCCCAATAAGGTACTAGAATCCTGTTCATCTGTAGAATACAAGACACAGGAGCCCCCCTGCTGCCATTAAGACGTACCCCCAAAAGGGAGACTTCTTCTAGTGGTTTCTGCTAGGCCCAAGGCCTAGTCTACCACACAAAGTAGATGGAGGCTAGGAGCATTACTCAGCCAACACTCCATTCATTACTGCCCCTGAACACAGATAGAGACATCAGGAGTTGCTGACAGAGAAAAATTGTTGAGTATACGTAATGTTTCAAGCATACAGAGTACGGAGAACTTCTAACAGAATAATGAAAAAATAAGGATATAATAATAAATTAATTTTCTACATGTGAAAATGTGTAAGATTAGCCTGTTGTCGTCAGGAATGCTTTGAAGTTTGGTCCAAGTGGTGCATACTCATAGATATAAAGCATAGACATACACAGGTGCATCTCAAAAAATTAGAATATCATGGAAAAGTTCATTTGTTTCCGTATTTCAATTGAAAAAGTGACACTGTCATAATCTAGATTCATTGCACATAAAGTGAAAGATTTCAAGCCTTTTTTGTTTCAATCTTGATGATTATGGCTTACAGCTCATGGAAATCAAAAATCCAGTATCTCAAAATATTAGAATAAAAAATGTATAATACAGAATTGTTGACCTGAGAAGAGCTCTAATCAGCTAATTAACTCAAAACACCTGCAAAGGTTTCCTGAGCCTTCAATCTCTGTCTGGTTCAGTACACAGAACCACAATCATGGGGAAGACTGCAGAATAGACAGTTGTCCAGAAGAAACTCAATGACACCCTCCACGAGTGACTTACAGAAGGTCATTGCTGAAAGGGCTGGTTGTTCACAGAGTGCTGTATCAAAGCATATTCATGGAAAGTTGACTGGAAGGGAAAAGTGTGGTAGGAAAAGGTGCACAAGCAACAGGGATGACTGCAGCCTTGAGAGGATTGTCAAGCAAAGCCGATTCAAGAACTTAGGGGAGCTTCACAAGCAGTGGACTGAGGCTGGAGTCAGTGCATCAAGAGCCACCACACACAGACGTGTCCAGGAAATGGGCTACAAGTGTTGCATTCCTAGTGTCAAGCCACTCCTGAACCAGAGACAACGTCAGAAGTGTCTTACCTGGGCGAAGGAGAAAAAGAACTGGACCGTTGCTCAGAGGTCCAAAGTCCTTTTCAGATGAAAGTAAATTTTGCATTACATTTGGAAATCAAGGTCCCAGAGTCTGGAGGAAGAGTGGAGAGACATGGAATCCAAGTTGCTTGAAGTCAAGTGTGAAGTTTCCATTGTCAGTGATGATTTGGGGTGCCATGTCATCTGCTGGTGTTGGTCCACTGTGTTTTATCAAGTCCAGAGTCAATGCAGCCGTCTACCAGGAGATTTTAGAGCACTTCATGCTTCCATCTGCTGACAAGCTATATGGAGATGCTGATTTCCTTTTCCAACAGGACTTGGCACCTGCCCACAGTGCCAAAACGACTGGTAACTGGTTTGCTGGCCATGGTATTACTGTGCTTGATTGGCCAGCCAACTCGCCTGACCTGAACCCTATAGAGAATCTTTGGGGTATTATTAAGAGGAAAATGAGCTACACCAGACCCAACAACACAGAAGAGCTGAAGGCCGCTATCAAAGCAAGCTGGGCTTCGATAACCCATCAGCAGTGCCAGAGGCTGATTACCTCCACGCCACACTGCATTAATGCAGTAATTTGTGCAAAAGGAGCCCTGACCAAGTATTTTGTGCATCAATTAACATACTTTTCAGAAGGTCGACATTTCTGTATTATACAGGTGTAACTTTTCCACGATATTCACATTTTTTGAGATGCACTTGTAGTTCCATCTGATGTCCAAATAGCGCCGCCATCTTACCTGGGACGAGTTTGGAAAAGTCTAGACACTTTGTATAAGGAAATGTAACATTTATAAGAGCTGAAATGCTATTTTTACCATGTTTTGTAGATTGTTTAGAACATTTCCCAGGTAAGATGGCTGTCAAATTGCTCCATTCTGATTTTTCTGGGCTTTGACATCATCTACAGTTCTATTATATATGTGTATAGGCTATGTGGGTCCTAGTTCACATACCAGGCTGTGATGCCGGTAGTTTTGATGTATTGTTATAATTTTGGAACCAAGTTGGCATGGAATGTCAAACTTTCTTTTTTTTTTCTTTTTTGAATTAGTAAAAATACAGGCAAGTATAAAGTGTACAAACAATGAAAAATAGTAGTGTTTTTCATTGTTTGTATACTTTATAGAAAAGAACAATGAGGGTTTACATGAAATATATTAATACCTTATACAAAGCACAGATATCAACTGTTTTAACAGCTTTCTTGTTTAAAGAGTATCTAGTCACCTTTCCTAAAAGTTACACTTGGTTACACATACAGCCATTGAGCATTCGGTGTTGTCATCAGCTGTCAACTGTTAAAGAATGCCTTCTTTGAAGTTAAGGACATGCCTCGGCCACACCAAATGCACCAATTGCGTTGGGTTTGCATCCTTTTGTTGCAAATCCTTTCCATGTTGCTACACATTATTTTTTGATTTCCCACGCATCTAAAAATATAGAGGCTGATATGTGCAGTCACCGGGTATCCTGCTGTTTTCGATTAGTCAGACCATATTTTTAGAGACATAGGCTAAAAATAATGCATGGAGAAAAATAATTTACTTTTGTATAAAATGTCTTCTGTAACTTTGTATGTTTAGCGTATGTCTATTTAGTAACTTTTGTTTAAGAATAAAAGGAATACAGTTTCAGTATACATATTGTGGCGCCCCCAGGGGCCTGTAGAGGGAGATGGTGATTGACGGCCAGTTCATCGCTGGGTGCTGGCTTTGCCTCTCGGAGGCGCCAGGCGCAGCCAATACCAGGGTATCGTCCCAGCAGTGCGCAATGAGGCCAGATTGGCAATCAGCTGAGCGACACCCTACTTAAGACAGGTGCAGACAGACGAGCAAACAAGGAACAGCCAGCTGTGAGGATCCCTGTGCGGAATGAAGAGATCAGTGAGGAGTGTTCTGTTTGAGTTCTTCGTATTGAATAAAGTCAGTCATCTGCCGACCTGAAGTTCAACTGCCTGGTGTCCACTGTGTTCAACCCCCACCCACACCTCTCGTGTTGTCACAATATACATACAGCTTCTGTTGCTAGAACAGAGAGTTTGTATATCGCTAGCAATTTATCCCCAGGTGGCAGACATACAAGCTGGCAAATGTGCAGTTGCTAGCTTAACAAAAAATACATGTCCATTACATATAAATACATGTCCATTACGTATAAATACATGTCCATTACCTATAAATACATGCCCATTACGTATAAACACATGTCCATAACGTATTAACACATGTCCATTAAGTATAAACACATGTCCATTACGTATAAATACATGTCCATTACGTATAAATACATGTCCATTACCTATAAATACATGTCCATTACCTATAAATACATGTCCATTACATCTATTTGAAGGAGCTGCTATAATCTTACATTAAGGCAATTAAGGATGCAAAGGCTAGGTATTTTTCTGACCTAATCACAGCAAACTGTTATTGGTCATAACCCAAAGTTCTTATTTAGAACTATTGACTGTGTTGTTAATCCAGCACTCGTCAGGGCCATGGCCTCAACTACTGCAGACTATAAAGAATCCTTTTTTAATCAGAAAATTGCAAATATTAGATCTATGATAAACCATACTCTGCCCCATGTTGAAGTTCCTCACCCCTTTCTAAACTTATTTAACTCTTTTACTCCAATAGTTTTAGAAGACCTTTTAGATATCACATCTCATTTAAAACCCTCCTTTTGCCCTCTAGACATTATACCACCCAGACTGCTTAAAAAAATTATTGGAAAGTAGGCCCAAAACTACTCTACATTATAAACAGCTCTCTCAGCACAGGTTGTGTCCCTGACTATTTTAAGTCAGCATGTGTTCAGCCTCTTCTTAAAAATCTAATATTGACACCTCTGTCTTTAATAACTGCAGGCCAATTTCCAAGCTGCCCTTATCCAAAATCTTAGAGAAAGTTGCAGCAAAGCAACTTTTACAGGTGGTGGAACACAATCTTATTTTTGAGAAATTCCAGTCAGGCTTTCGTCAGAAACACAGTACTGAAACTGCTCTTGTTAAGGTTACAAATTACTTGTTGAATGCTGACTCTGGAGAATGTTCAATCTTGTTGTTACTGGATCCTAGTGCAGCTTTCGACACCATAGACCACAACATTTTAATTGACAGACTTAGACTGGGATCTCTGGGATTGCACTAGATTGGTACAAATCGTATCTGTCAAAGCATTTGTAGTGTCCATTAACAATTATATGTCTTCCTCTGTTCCTGTCATATGCGGTGTTTCGCAGGGTTCCATCCTGGGGCCAATCCTGTTTTCTCTGTATACTGTAGTCTATAATTTACTGGTTGCTGAGAAATACTGGCAAGAGTGAAAAGTGTGACAACCATCCCCGATCTCCCAGTTGGGTTATCTGCACAGTTGAATGTGATACTATAATGTAGTATAATGTGCTGTGGAAAACATGTGCTAGTGATTCAGCTAAGCAAGAGCAGAATGGTTAGCATTGTACAGTAGTTTGGTACAAAGCTAGCTGACTGTTGTTAGCTACCTACCTAATTTGTTTTTGAGTTGGTAGGTTCTGTAGCCACTTTTATCAAATTTACTCTGCCCAATGTAGATTTGATACTGTAAATAATAAAACATTTGATAAACCTGCAATTTTTTGACTAGTTGGCTATGGTCATGCTATGTGCCACGTACTCCTTTCATTGGGAACTTGAATTTCTGTCGTACCACCACAACAGTGAAACCACGCACAAGTTTAAAATATTGAATGCACGCGATACACTAAACTCACCGCAATACAGCATCGCATTGGAAAGGTAACTTTTCGTATTGCTCCATTGACAGTGAATGACTTCCGGGGCAATGCAATGAGTTTGACGCATGTGGTTAACATATAACCAAATGTGTGTGTGTGTGTGTGAGACACACACACACACACACACACACACACACACACACACACACACACACACACACACACACACACACACACACACACACACACACACACACACACACACACACACACACACACACACACACACACACACACACACACACACACACACACACACACACGAGACCACTCCTAATTTTTCTTAAATCAGAATCTCTACATGTATGGCAGCCATTTCATTCCAGTGTCTGTTAAATTCCAACAGAAGCACACCTCATTTTACTTAATGAGGTACTGATTAGGTGAATACCTGAACCAAATCTAATTTAACGAGGAAAAGTATAAAAACCACTGCTGTGGTCATCACTATCCTCTTGCAATGGGACCAGCTGGATGGCAAAAACAGAGCAAGTAGTACCTCAAAGGTAATTTGAATTAAAAAATAACTATTCCGCATGACAAGAGTTGAAAAGAAAAGCTTTGAGTGAGGAAAAGAAGGATTCAATTCTGGCTTTACTGGCAGAGGGATACAGTGAGCGTCAGGTTGCTTCCATCCTGAAAATTTCAAAGACGGCGGTTCATAAGAACAAGGTCAAGCAACAGACATTGGGGACAACAAAGCTACAGACTGGCAGAGGGTGAAAACAACTGTCCACTGACCGAGATGACCGTCAACTCGAATGTCACTCAACAACCGTACGATGACATCAAGTGACCTACAAAAAGAATGGCAAACCGCAGCTGGGGTGAAGTGCATGGCGAGGATGTTTTGAAACAGGCTCCTAGGGGCAGGGCTGAAGTCGTGCAAAGCTAGAAAAAAGCCCTTCATCAATGAGAAGCAGAGAAGAGCCAGGCTGAAGTTTGCAAAAGACCCTAAGGATTGGACCGTAGAGGAATGGAGTAAGGTCATCTTCTCTGACGAGTCAAATTTTCAGCTTTGCCCAACACCTGGTCGACTGATGGTTAGACGGAGACCTGGAAAGGAAGGCCTACAAGCCACAGTGTCTCGCACCCACTGTGAAATTTGGTGGAGGTTCGGTGATGATCTGGGGATGCATCAGCAAGGCTGGAATTGGGCAGATTTGTCTTTGTGAAGGACGCATGAATAAGGCCAAGTACAAGGTTATCCTGGAAGAACACCTGCTTCCTTCTGCTCTGACAATGTTCCCCAACTCTGAGAATTGGTTTTTCCAGTAGGACAATGCTCCATGCCACACAGCCAGGTCAATCAAGATGTGGATGGAGGACCACCAGATCAAGACCCTGTCATGGCCAGCCCAATCTCCAGACCAGAACCCCATTGAAAACCTCTGGAATTTGATCAAGAGGAAGATGGGTGGTCATAGGCCATCAAACAAAGCCGAGCTACTTGAATTTTTGTGCCAGGTGTGGCATAAAGTCACTCAACAGCAATGTGACAGACTGGTGGAGAGCATGCCAAGACGCATGAAAGCTGTGATTAAAAATCAGGGTTATTCCACCAAATACTGATTTCTGAACTCTTCCTAAGTTAAAACATTAGTATTTTGTTGTTGAAAAATGAATATGAATTTGTTTTCTTTGCATTATTTTCTTTGCATTATTGAAAACAACGCATCTTTTTTTGGTTATTTTGACCAGCTGTTATTTTCCGCAAATAAATGCTCTAAATGACAATATTTTTATTTGGAATTTGGGAGTAATGTTGTCAGTAGTTTATAGAATAAAACAAAACTGTTAATTTTACTCAAACACATACCTATGAATAGTAAAACCAGAGAAACTGAATTTTTCAAGAGCTGTATATATCTTTTTGTTAATTCACTAAATACAACATTAATAGTACATATTTCAGAAAATGTATTGTGCAAGCATATCATGTTTGACAGCCTATAATATAATCTCCCTCTAAAATTAAAAGCTTGGAGGTTATTACAATTCTAAATTCAAGTTAGTATTGACAGGCACATTCAACAATAGGACCAATGGCTAAGATCGCGAAAAGAGGTTGGGGACTTTCCCCCACAGATTGAAGATCCTCAGCTTTTAGGAGAAGAATTTCTTAGCTACTTTCGTCTGGACCAAGGCCAATACAATGCTACAGATGGTAGGACCACGGACCAAATTTGGACACATTTGTCAAGTTGAACGCCTGGTCATTTGTCTCCGGTAAAAAAAAAAATATACTTGATTTGTAGTGTTTAATACCGTAACTAGAATTAAGAACTAAACAATCTAAAGTAAAGGGCTTGTAATAAAGCCCATGTTATGTAGTTGAGTTTTCATGACAAATGGGACTGATAGAGGGACGAAGTCTATAAAGTCTAAAAACCATATGATTATGTTAGCAAGCTGCTAGCTCGCCAATAATTGGTAGCCGACGTAGATAGCTACTTGACACAAAATATGCCCAGGGAAAATGATTCTCCATTTTATAAAAAGCAGCGTGCAACATCTGTAGAGAATCAATGCGTTGTAAGTAGTTGCGAAGCTGCACAAAATGTTTTGCAAGCTTTCTGCTTTGACGCCAGGTGTGATCGAGGTGCTAAGCCACTTTGTGCCCAATAATCTGCACAATACTGACTATTTTACAAGTGACCCCCCCCCGGCACAAAACTCAAAATGCGATGTATTTGCATAGCTGCACAAAATATAGATGTGATCAATGTGTAATGTAGGTGTGATGTGAAGCCGCGGATCCTACCGTAGCAGACGTCTGACTGTGATAACAGCATATAAACACACGATATGGCATATAAAGACAGAAATTGTACGGCCGCAGTGAAATTCAGACGTAGCCCAAAAACCCGCCACTTGCGACCAATTACTTTTCACCCGCGAAATTGTTTAAATTGAAAAGTAGCCCAATTCGCGTGCAAACTGCGGATATGGCAAACCTGTGTATAAGTAGTTTGGGTGTTTCTCAACTTTCTTTTGGGCCAGCGCCCCCCTATCAGTTATACAGGTCCCTTACCGCCCCCCATTAAATAAGATGTAGGCTAATTGCCCTGAATATTAATGATTATTATTATTGTTATGATTTTTATTATTATTGTTGTTACTATTGTTATCATCAACAATCATCAAAAAAGCACATCATTGAATGACATACAACAGATTTATTAGTTTCCCAGGGAAACAAACAGCAGCCAATCAGAAACAGCTAGCAACTTAACATTCAAATCTTAATTAAATAACAGCCAATCAGAAATGCCAAACAATAATCATTCTTATGAATTGTTACACCGGAAAACAAGCTGCCACTTATTAAGGGGTAAAAGCAGAAGGATTATCTTTCAAAGGAACTACGTTAAAAACCTTTGTGAAAAGTTAGTGAAAGCCCTGCGTCTGGTTGTATTGCAGTCATATCAACAAAGCCACTTGTACTGAATAGTGTTTTAATGTGCGTCTGGATGCTAAGTTGCTTTCAGGGGAATTCCGACAGCGGAATATCCCCCTTGTAAATGTGTAACCACTGCAATAACAAGGTGTTCACGGTGTATCCCTCAGAGAAATGAACGCTTTTAAGAGAAAGAAATTCTTCCACGTGTAATACCATGGTATATTACACGCCTTCACGTGTAATACCATTTTTTACAGAGTTTACACAGTAAACACGATGTGGGGGAAATTTTATAGATGATACTCTGACGTCCTATTTCTGTGAAGGCGGCATGGAGCTGCGCCACAAGTTACAGAAACACTGAAGAGAGGAGTTAGGATACACCGTCTCGTCCAGGCACAGCGGCGTAAACTGGCAGGATTTAATGTTCCAGACCACAGTTTTTTGCAAGTAGGTGAAACTTTAAACTCATATTGTTGTGAATCTTCGGTGTAAACTCGCCTTAAAACAAACGCCCCCCCAAGGGCACCTCAACGCCCCCCTTTCCAAAATGTTGCTTCCAGTGCCTCTGAATGTCCTCTGAACCCCCCCTGGGGGCAGGACCACCCCCCCCCCAATTATAATTATGTAGGCCATACTGAGGATTTTTCCTGGCTCAAAATTAGGCAAAGGTGGTACCCTAACCCCTGCGCTCCACCTGACGCCCGATATACTTTAAATAATATCTGGCTACACACTTGAAAAAAGACAGCTATTATAGTGTTAAACCTGGCCTGCTGTCCATGTTCACTTGAGCAGATAATGCACGCTACAATGTCCTCCCTAATACCAACCAAAATACAAGCAATATATCTATTCTTTACATATTAGCATGTTACATCATCTCCCTTTTTTAACATATGTAGGTTTTTACCCTCACGTTTTTTTTGTTCTCTGCATTCTGTTTGGCTGTTTAAAAAGCCCCCAAACACTTTGGCTCCACAATGCATCTAGCATACAGAGCATATCGTTCTTGTTAATAGTTTTTTTGTTAATTTGATTTACCTTAAAAACGCATCAGAGCTGTATATATCACAGCCTTGTTGCGTTGTTTTTTCTCCATCCTTGCCTTGACGCCACATCATTTATCTTCCTCTCTCGACTTCCTTCAAATGTACTTGGCTGTGCTGCTGGCACTGATCCAGCATTGTCCTGTTCATTTATTTACAGATCCGGAAAAAATTAAGAGACCACTGCACCTTTTTCTTTCCTTTCCAAAAAAGTCGAAAAGTAAGGTTTTGAGTGAGGAACAGAAGGGTTAAAATTAAGAGACCACTGCAAATTGAACGCTTCTGTTCCTCACTCAAAACGTCCCTTTTGAACTTTTTTGGAATGTAAAGAAAAAGGTGCAGTGGCCTCGGAAGCTGTATTTTGTTAGTTACTTAAATATGTTAATTGTATATTTTACATTGTACATTGCAAATATAATGTCGTTGGGTACAGTAGCCTACATACCCTAATCTAATCGTCTTTTCACCAGTCGTCTTCGTCTGTCTCGCAAACTCAATTGAAAAAAATCTGTGATTCTACTAGAAGTCATCTGAATTGTTAGCAAATGTTATGCGGATTGTATGTAGATTAGGCGTTATGTTTTACAGAAATATTTTGACATGCTTGTTTTTCCGACGTTACTCCTAATGTCCGCGATGTCAGAACAGATCAGGTCCTGTATGCAAGTTTGCCAGATCATTGACAGTAAACCGTGAAATCTGCACTCCACAAAAAAAACTGCAAATGCTGTTTTTGTCTGTACATCTGTAAATCGACCTGCCCAAGCCCATTAAAAATTACCCAATTTTCTGGCAACACAGTCAATATGAACAGTTCCCTCCTACTGTAACATTCGCTGCAGTATTGCGCTGGTAGGCTATTTAGCGTAAGAGCGCAAAATTATGTTTTATCATGCCGACATGCAAAGTCACTGCGAGATTTTGTGAAAGCGGCCACCTTTGAGTTTTATGTGTAGGATAATCCCTGAATACTTTTTTTTTTTTTTTTTTACAAATAATGTTATATATTTACATAATATATTCACTCAGTTCCGTTCAGATAATGCTTTTTGGATATTAGATAACTTATAAATGGTCAATTTCCGGTTTGATTAACGCAACACGTTTTGGCGCACAAGTAGGAAAAGTCCAACGCATGCAACAACCGAAAAGCGATGCATCCGCAGAGGCTGCGCATAGTGCTATATGTCTTTGCATCATAACGCACTTGTTCATTGGAAATGACTGAACTTCCATTGCTACGCATATGCAATAGCACATTTGGCATGGCCGAGACGTAAGGTGGCCAGTCAGGGTAAGTAAAAAAATAAATAAAACTTTTCTGTGTTGTATCTAGCAATTTAATTTAAACTGTGCATCAGTCCTTACACCTATAGATTCAATTTCACAACATATTTCCTAATATTTCTGACATGCACACCCACCCACCCACGTGTTAATATGCAAGGAATAATAAAAAAAAGGGTGTGTAACACTGTACTATGGTTTTTCAGCTACTCCACCACCACCGGTCTGGCCCTATGTGCTGCCTTGCATATATGGCTGTAATAGGGGCATGTGACTGACATAACCAATCAAGGCAGATGACTTCCCTACTATTTAAACCCCTTTCTGTACCACACAGCTATTTCTGTGCCATACTGAGAAGGCTAAATCCTAATACCTGCTTCTGAGTTCAGGAATACAGGCATACTGTAACCCTTGACACTGGTGCCAGTATGCCTCTTGTGGGCTTGGGGACATGGAGGGTAAGAAATGTGTACTTTATCTTCTAGTCAACTTGCTTGCCATGGATTGAATGAGTAATTGTTCAACTACATTTGTGAAATTCATTGGCAGGTAACTGCTAATTTCTTCTGCTAACTACCATTATGTGCATGCTATGATGACAATCTTCTATTTTGCCCAGAGTTTTAAAAAACAATGATGATGACCAAGGTTAAGTTGCTTCTCAGTGCATGCATAGGTCACCATTAGACTAAGGACTTAGCAAAGTATGTTAACTTTTGGTTATGTAACTCTAATGTGAATGAAGATGATATATAGCATGGTTACTACAACGTTATGAAGACCCTCTAAGTCCGACAGAGGGATCTAGTGAAGTGTATGTAAAATATGCACCTCACAACATAATACTAGGCCTTAATCCTTAATTCCTCTGAATCTCTATGCAGTCGGAAACAGGCAAGGTAGCAGAGGCTGTGAAAACCGCAATCTCTGCGGGCTACAGACACATAGACGGAGCCTACTGTTATCTGAACGAGGGTGAGGTGGGGGAAGGCATTCACGCCATGATTGACCAAGGAATTGTGAAGAGAGAGGAGTTATTCATCATTAGTAAGGTTTGTGAATGGATGAAGGAAATGTGTTTACAGTATTTGGTCACTGTCAAAAGGGAAAACATGTAAGTCACAAGATGTGGTAGTCATTCTTTTGAAGTTTGGGTCATGTAACCACAATCCGTTTTTGTTGACAAAGAGCCTTGTATATGTTGAAGGCATGTGGCCGCTTTGTATGCAACCAGTGTCACGCTTGCATTAATTTTGTGTAAATGCTTAATCAAATGCTGCATCTCTTTGACCCTTCTCTTTGTCTTCAAGCTATATTGTAATTTAAAATGTATATCAACATGTTGTGAAGGCTGTTATCACATTGTTTTCCCCCCTATAGCTTTGGTGTACATTCCATCAGAAATCTATGGTCAAAGGAGCCTGTCAGAAGACTCTGAGGGATCTCAAACTAGACTACCTGGACCTCTACCTGATGCACTTCCCGACTGGCTTTCAGGTACTGTGTGTCTGTGTTATTAAAATGAATCTGTCAATTTTCAAACTATCTCTGGTTAGAATCAGAAGATTGTTGTGCTGTAACTGGTTTGTTGGTCATTGCAGCCTGGTGAGGAAATATTTCCACTTGATGAAGACGGACTCGTAATTGCAGATGAGAGCAACTTCCTGGATACTTGGGAAGTAAGAAAAATGGGAAGTTTTTACTTTATTTAAATCAATGATTTCCAACAACACCTAACAAGATTATACTACAATTTACTGTATTGGCTGGTGATTTGACATAAAAATGAAATATTAATGAATTCATTCAGCGTGTTTTTCTAATTCCATTGTTGAACTATTGAACAGGCCATGGAGGAACTAGTGGATGCTGGTCTTGTCAAGGCTATCGGTATCTCCAATTTTAACAAAGACCAGATTGAATCCATCTTGAACAAGCCCGGCCTCAAGTACAAACCTGCCAACCACCAGGTACTGTATTCTGTGGTGATTAAGACGAACAGAAAACAAGTGATTCAATATTGTATCCAGGTGTTATTTAATACCGCTCTTTGCATTTGTCCCTCAAGATTGAATGCCACCCCTATCTGACCCAGGAGAAGATGATCAACTACTGTCACTCTAAAGGCATCTCAGTGACAGCCTACAGTCCCCTGGGCTCCCCAACCAGACCATGGTGAGATGGCAAATTTTTATAAGATATTCCTAATGCAAAAACATTTACCACAGATCAAAAGGAAGGCAATGTGATTTGCATTGCATTGTATATATAAAGTATTTGTATTGGTTAATGAAAACATTTAAATGAGTGTGTAAGTCTGCAGTGTCTTTCTAATTCATGCTTCAGATGAACCATCAAAATGTATGTGTGTTATATTTTCTATCAACATAATGTAATTTTCCAACAGGGCAGAACCCGATGAGCCATCTCTGTTGGAGGAACCAAAGATAAAGGCCATTGCTGATAAGCACCATAAGAGCACAGCACAGGTATGAACAAACTATGACCCTTATAAAATCTTTAGTCCAGCCGTGACCTTTCCCTTAATTCCGCAAGCAGGAATGCCAAAGACTGAAATAGTATCAGTCATAATCTCCGTAAAACCTTTTTACAATAGCCCCTATGTGTACCAAAATGGAAAATATTATAGCTTGATGGACCATTTTAGAGGTTTGTTAAAACAATTTAATGTATTAGATTAGTAGAAATTGTATTGACATTTTAATAAAAAAGTATAATTAAAAAATTTGATATTGACCAATATTTCACAATCTAAAAGATGTATTAAACTTTTTGCATGTTGCACTATCAGCTTCCCTGTTCTCTTCAGTTTTACATAAAATTTGACTGGTTGGCTCAGTTATGTTTGCTATCCTAACTTACATTGGCTAATGTTGGATAAGTTATGCTAGTTTTTATGACTGTCAAACAAACGCCTTGTGTGTGCTGTCCTGGTTTGCAGGATCCCCATTCCTGTCCAGTTAATTTACAACACTGAATGTCTGGCTCCAATACATTACCTAATTTAGCAGACGTATGCTAACTAAGAAGACATCAGCTGGAATAGACAAATCATGCTAGTTGTCATGATCCGAAATACTGCCCATTGATGCACAGAACAACATAACTAGATAAAAAAAACTGTGCAGTATAACATTTTCAATTATGTCAAACAAAAGTGAAGAGACAGACTCTGATCTCACGTAGGTTGCACATATCGCCAAGGTCTGTCGCGAATGCAAATAAAGTGTATCAACATGTTATTTATTCCCCCGCGATAACTTAATTGACTCCTGGAATAAAATAATATTAGGGTAGGACTCTAGATTTAGTTGTGGGACATTAGTTATCTGAATGCATGTTCGGGGGGTGGAATGTCATTTTTTTTATGTGGACTCTACTGAGTCTACTGACCCCTACTGACCCCTGATTTGTATGCTAATAGGCTCATCACTGTATACACCTTTCGGTATGAAATTGGTTATAATGTCCCATGTCAAACTTTTAAAGATAGGGGTTGGAATTGTTCGAACATAGATTGAACTTCACCCCCCATATTCTGATGAACTTAAGCATGGGAAAACAAGTTCATTCGGGTCTGGTCACCTCCCCCTTCTCAGCCATTGAGAAGAATGGGAGGTGAGACAGAAGTTTGTCTATAGATTATTCTGACCTTGAGGTCAAAGGTTTCAATTCAGTCAAACCTGCATTGCAGTATTAACGCAGTAACACTGTTTCCAGTGATTTAATATATTTTGGGGTAGGGGATTGTATTAAAATGTACAATCACTGCCACACCAGTTATGGCTTCTCTTTTCAGAAAAACAAGAGTGTGAGCACAGGATTAATATTATAAATAAAGACACTACGGAAACATTTCCATAGCTGGTTTAAATGATTGAGTTAATCTTTGACTTTATAACTTTTAGAGATTACATTTAGAGAAACAAGACAAATAGGTTGACAAAGCAAAAATTGTGCCAAATATAAGTGTTGTGCACTCTAGACATTTAATTATGCCTCCACTTCAGATAAGCATATGCCGAAAGATTAAATCCCCTATATCGGTTAGTGAATCCACAAAGTTTAAATGCATGCATGTGTGCTAACAGCTTTCTTCCTGTTCTGCACTGGTAATTTACTTTTTCTTGCATATTGAATGTTTTGTATTTTTTGGTGTAAAAAGAAGCTCATGTGCAGATTTGTTTTAATGTAGTTACAAACTTTTGCTTACAATTATAATATATTTTATTTTTGAATGCACACACTTTTTTCCTTTCCACAGGTCCTTATCCGCTTCCAGATCCAGAGGAATGTGATTGTGATTCCAAAGTCGGTTACACCTTCCCGGATCAAGGAAAATTTCCAGGTATTTATTTTAACACTGCCATGATAAACTACTGGCAACCGTTGTTTAAATTAGACAATTTAGGATAGCTATTCATGAATAAGTTGGTGTCTCAATGTTATTTCTCTGCCTCCCATAAGAGATCATATGTTCAAATATAACCTGTTTCCTTTTTTGTGAAAATTCACTTTCTCAAAGACGCAACAAGTAGCGTTTCATATGCGAAATCCCAGTGGCTCTGTGGGAAGAATCTCTTATTGATGTACCATGTTATAGGTTTGATCACAAGCTCAGTGGTTACGTTCACACTGAGTAGTTTAAATGTGCTCAGATTTCATGGGAGTCAATACCTTTAGGTTCCCACCCTAATGGGAACAGCTGCTGTTCAGTGTCACAGAGGGGGACCAAAAATATATGCGGGTAACACTTTATTTTGAGAGTCCGGAAAATATCTCTGTAGATGCTCTACAGATTATCTACTGACCGTCAGTAACATTTTCATTATCTACTAAACTTTACCTTAACCATTATCCTACCCTTAACCCTTACCCTAAAACTCTAACCTCAGCAAGAAGTTGCTTATCAACAGATATTTTGTTGAACATTTGTTGACAGTATTCATATCTATAGAACATCTACAAATGGAAATTGATACACTCAAAATTAAGTGTAACCTATATCCATTCCTGTCTGTCTCTTTCAACTAATGCCACTCCATCAGGTCACCTTGATCTGCAGTCCTCAGTATCCATACACCAGAGCCAGCACCTGTGTGCACATCTACCACCATGTGCTTTGGGGCCTGCTCCTTACAAAAGAGACATGCCTCGTTTCCACTGGTGCCAAACACTGGTGTTTTACCCTAAAGTCCAGAAATGTTTCTATTTCCATTGACATGGACCAGCGCCAGTAGCCCGGCTCTCACTTGAGAGTGAGACTATAGGACTTAGAGCGGGGTTTGTGGGTTGACATGTTATGTGCTATGAAAACACGGCATGTTGTGCTTTTCGAATAGCGATGTGTATCGTTTGCTTTAGGCTTCTCGTAATGGTTTTCATCCGATCTAACAAACAGAGATCCCTGATAAAATAAAGAAAATAAAGCAACAGCACAGGGAAGCAAAGACTCACAACAGAAAGAGTTGGAACGACCGAAGGTGGTACGATGCCATTAACTTAATAGAAAAACAGAGCGCTGAGACCAAGACGTAGCCTGCAGAACCTATAACAACACAAAATTACCATAGAATTCTCCCAAATCCTTCTATTAAAAGGTAGATAGTTTTGACAAAATATTTATTAAACTAAATAATTCATTCGCTGGCTTACAGTAGCAGTGTCACGAATGTAGGTAGAGAAAGATCCGGTCGCAGGAGTTTGAGGAAAAAATGAGTTTAATTACTCAAGTTCAAACGCCGTATTGTAAACAAACTGAGCATGGCGTTATTGTTTTTTATTTTACTACCAGAAAAATATCGCCTTTTATTTTTTGTAACAGGAAAACGAAATTGCATTGATAATTTACTCCTCCCTCCCCACCTGAACCCCTCCTTAACTCCTTGGTACCAAATGTGTAGTCGAAACAGGAAAGTCTAGAGCCAACATTAATCACCGGTGTAGCCCCGGTACTGGGGTAAAGCAACAGAGGAAATGCGGCATAAGACTCCAACTTTCTCTTTCAGTGTCAACAATAGTTGACACTGACTGTTGCACAGTAATATTCTGCACAATGAAACCTCTAAATTGCAAAAGAGGGTCTTTACCTTAGAAAAATTATGTTGGAGATAGAATACTGCCGAAATGTTTGTATTCACAGCATACAATTGACAAATGTGAGCCATGATTCATAAACACACAGCATACAATCCACACATGTAAAATGTGATCCATAAATACACAGCAGTGAGTCCAAGACTGTAAACCATGATTCGTATATACACAGCATTAAACTCACAAATGCATAGCTGAAAAAGTAAAAGAAAAATGCACAAATGTAAGTCACTATCCACAAACAAATACTACCTGACTCATACAAGCACACAGTGATGGCTAGTGTTGAGTACCGAACTCGGTACTTTTAAGGGTACCGACTGAATTACGTCGGTACTACAGGGTCCCGATTCATGTAAAATCAATCGGTGCCAAATTTCGGTACCTGAGAGCGCATCTGGGTGAGAGAGTAGAGAGAGCCAGACTACGAGAGCGAGATTACCTCACCGCTGTGGCTTGTTCAATGTTCAACACCAACTGAGTCAGGGCAAGCTGAAAGCGGTCCGAAGTGTGGTTACACTTTTCAAAACTTGACACAGACAACGCGCGCTGCAATATTTGTGATGCTAAATGCAATGCTGGTCATGGCAACACATCTACCCTGAGGAAACACCTGGTCAAACACAAAATATTTCTTAAAGCTGAAGCGTGTACCATGTTTGATAGCATGAAAGCCAAGCCGCCCACAGCAGCCGCAGCTAACGGTAGTGCTACAAAAATACCGAAAAAAAGGTACTGTTGGGTACCGGTACCGAATTCCAGGTACCGGTACAAGTATTGGTTCAAATGCGAATGGTACCAACCCTTGTGATGACGTCATCTAGTTTTCGGTTTCAACAAAGATGCCACCAACTGTGTCACTTAATGTGCCGTGTAACTTAGCAGACAAGTATTGTTAAGTTAGCTAACTAATAACTAATGGCATACACTGTAACTATAGTTTAAACTTACCAATAATTGGAGATGAACAACCACAGTTGATTAGCGAGCATTAGTTGGCAGTAGTACTCGCTACTACAGTACTGTGCTGTCTATAGCTAGTGCTGTCACCAAGATATTCTACTACATTATGAGATGTCGACTAGTGGTCTCACATTTGTGGATCGTTGACTTGTGACCTGAACTCGGACCCTTAACTGCCAAAATTCTGTGCAGAAATGTAAACCGATCCATGCACACAACTTGATCCACAAAAGCACACTTGACAACGAAAGTGTTGACTGACAAATCTGGTTGCATTTATACAAATGTTATTTTAGAAATGAGTCAGGTTGTGTTTGTTTGTGGATAGTGACTTACATTTGTGCATTTTTTTATGTTTCCAAATACGTGTTTGTTAGTTTAATGCTGTGTATATACAAATCTTAACCATGATTCATACACACACAGCATTAAACTAACAAATGTGAATTACAGTCATGGATTCGCTGCAGTGTATTTACAGATCATGGTTTACACGTGTGGATTGTATGCTGTGTATTTACAAATCATGGCTCACATTTGTGATTGGTATGCTGTGGATACAAACCTTTTGGCAGTATTCTATCTCCATACATTAGCTCCTGAAGACTTTCAATTTGTCCCCTTCAACTAGGTGTTTGACTTTGAGCTAAGCGACGAAGACATGAAAGTCATCCTGAGTTTCAACAGAAACTGGAGAGGATTCCCTTTGGAATGGTGAGTCCAGAGTTGTAAAATTGCTTCTAGAGTTTAAAATACAGTAGATATGATATAAAGCAGTGTTTCATATCTATGGAATTTTGGAGTTCAGCAGTGAGCAGATGCTGACTTCATCATCGCTCCAACCTTGTCTTTCTCACTGCAGGGGCATCAAACACAAAGACTTTCCTCTGCACACTGAGTACTGAGATCTCTGTGTGGAGCTGGAGCTGAACACTAAAAGGACAATGACCTGACATCCACATTCCACTGTAGTATCTGTCTTTCTCTGTGACAGACACCAGGTGCATACTAAAAATAGTTCATTTGTTTTTGAGAGATATAAACAACTGCTATATCATCATGGGAAGTAATATATTTTCTGGAGGTTAACAGAACATCTATGGATAAATTGACTGTGTTATTTAATGTAATATTTTTGTATGCATTTTGTGATATTTGTAAATGTACATTTCGGAAAGCAGAGTTCCTTAGACAGGTTTCTAGGTATACTTCACAGAGCACTGATTTAACATTTTATAAATGATATAGTAAAATATGCCCGATAAAGCGTGTTCATGTTCTGCACTGTATTTGGACATATTAAAACAAGATTCTCATCATGAGAAAGAAACTGCTTTAGTGACTGTCCTGATTATATTTATCTTCATGTGTACTGTGAAGTACAACAGTACCCCCAATGACAAAAGAGCTTTATTGGTTTGAAAGAAAATGTTGCAAAAAGTATTTCATAAAAGTATTAATGTGCAGTCTATGTTCTTAATGTGTCCTTTGTACAGATCTTATCTACATTCTAAAGTGTAATGTTAGTCATGTGCACAGGATCTCAGATGTGGTTGCGTGTACAGTGAGAATCTTATGCCATCCTGATTGTTTTCACACAGATTTCATTACAAATGTAAACTGATGGGTTTAGGATGAAGGTAATTAATTTTTTCCTAAAATATTTATACCCCTCCCTTTGCAAATTTGCTGGGACTGTTGCTGGCTGAGGGACTGGGGCAATTGGCGGGAGGAAAAAGAGGGGGGTAGCCTTCAAAGACCCACAAAATTAAGAGCTGAATCGAATCAGAGTTGAATACTATAGATTAGAGTCATTAGACAGTAGCCCACAAGCGGGCTTTGACATGCTAGTTGATGTCATTAGATGGCACATCAGATGAGAGCTTTAAGTTTCAAGTTTTCAGACAAATTGCTGCAGTGAATCTAAACAAATAATAAAAAAAACCTCACACAGGCCTTTGCACTGTAGCCAATCAAAGATTCTATAGGGCTATATGCCAATTTATATAATGCAAATTGCATTAGCTTTGAGTTTAACTGTGTGTTTTACCCACAAAACGTCTCCAAAATGTTTTACTGCAAATATGTACCCCGGGTCGTCAAACAACTATAAACAGGTAGGCTCTCCCACTCAAGTACACATAACAAACTAATCAGTGCAAGAATAGCACAAATCTAACGAGGAAGCATGCCAATAGGCTGCTGTGGGTAACATTAAGTTCACATTCCCATGTACTACTGTACGGAATTTTTCCTAGACACTATGTCAACTCAGTTGTTGCATGCTCTTTGGGGTTTTAGGGTGGGTATCTGTAAAAGCACTTTGTGACAACTGCTTATGTAAAAGGGCTTTATAAAATACATTTGATTGATATAACTAGCTAGTTAAAAAAATGGCACCTGGTATAGCCTACGATCCTAGAGATCTCACAGAGTCTACGGCATATCCAGCTGTACTTGGCTTCGTCCGCAACTGAAGGAGTTCTTTTTATTATTCTTATTATTAAACAGTCGTCCATCTTTTTGCAAACAGATAACGTAATGAAACAACGACAAACAGATGTACGACTGTTTTATTCACTACCTGGGAAGAAAAAGTTTTTGAACAACTTTGTTAAAGTAAAAAATTTAACCCCCGGGTGGTTAGAAGAGTCCATACAGATATTACGTATGTCTTCGTTGACAGAAACTTCATTTTGCGGAGCTTTTACAGCTATCGGTATAATGAACTTACGTGTCAGGCAATATGACTGAGAAGCCCCTGACTGCAGTGTGCAGTTCGGGGCAGGGCTCAATGTGGGCGGAGTCAAATGTGTTTAACCCGACCTTTTCCCGTCTCCTTCAAGAAATGTGGAGAACCAAGAACATGCAGGAGAGGGAGTGCGGTGACGTAGTAGCCACAACTAATCAATCATTATGGAAAACGTGCACATGCCATCAGAAAGGAACGAAGTGGGTAGCAGATAACACAACCACTACACACACACTAAATGTGGTAGTGGTTGTGTTATCTGTTAATGAACTATAATATTATTGAAAAACTACACTATAAGAGAATGTTTCCACTCGTTACACACGGTACTTTTAAGATAAGCATCTTGTCCCAGCTGCTGTCTTGGATCGTAGATTTAAAGGGATGATCAGGTGCGAAACCAGTTTAGGGACAAATGCGATGGCTCGTACTTTACACAGCTGCAACGGTCCTCGCTGGACACAGAAGGAGCGGTGGTTACAGCGGTAGAGAAGTACAGAAATTATAAGAAAAGCATCATGCACCATAACATCATCCTGAAGCCACAGACACTGGCCAAACTCGTCTTTCTAAAAGTGTTTTCCAAGTCACTGTATAGACAGAAATTTAGCAAAACATTTTTATTTAATTTCAAGTCTGTTTTAGAGTTTCATTTTTACAGCCAATATAGGCAATGTATATGCTAGTTAAATGCTGAGCACTTAATATTTGAAAGCATGCGAGTTGCAATTTCTTGATGTGTAGCCCATTGTTAGAATATATTTTTTGTTCCTTTTTGCTGCGTGCTGATACAGCTTTTTTTGTTTGAATTGAATTGAATTCAAAGCAAGTAAACATACTATTTTATTTTATACATTCTATAGGCAAAATGTTGTTTAAAAATGCTGAACATCTGATTTTCTTTCCAGCTGATAGTGTATCGGAAATGTTTTACTATTTCGTGGTCGTATAAAATTAATAATAAACAAATAATGTGGGTACTTGTTTGGGTGTATTCATTTTGGCTAAAAGACTGATAGACAGGTCAGTAGACTATTTTAAATAATGATTACTTTGTATCCTCATCCTTTCATGTTGTTAAAAAAAAACTCACTTTTTGTCTCTCCCACAACGTTATTCCTCTCTCCTACAGCGTCCATTACAATTACATGCACATGGCCAATTATGCAAATTAGGTGATGACGTCATTTAGCGACTTCGAGCGACTTTTATGACAGCCAGTAGCTACTTCCCTTACTGAGTTGGCAACACTGCACGAAGGTCCGAATTTAATACCAGCCAAGCGCTAAATGCGGGTACATTTTATGTTTGGTGAAATCTCAGAAGGCTATCTGCCACGCTGGTGGGTAAATGTTTGTACCCAATGTTTCCCTATTGTTGTAATCAGAGCAGCAGTGAGAGGCGTTGCTAAGTTGTGATGCGCCGCAACAGAAAAACAGAGTATTTTTACTTTTACCAAGCTTAGCTCATTTTACTTTACTTTTACTTAGCGCATTTTCTATCACGCGCAGTTTACTCTCACATGAGCATCAGAGCAGAGCAACAACTTTCGGAATATCAAACTGGCTAGTGAGGTCAGAGAAAAGTAACTGGTTGTGTCTGTGTTGACCTGTCAGTAAGTGGTTGTCACATTGATATAAAGAAGGTAGCCATCATCTGAGCGACATCCCAAAGTAAGAAGCTAGCTAGCTAACTGTCACAACTCGATAGCTACAATGGATTAGCGTACACATGACGTCATGCAGGCAACATTAGAGATTTGGCAGCAACAATAATACTTCCGATTTTTTATAAGGTGGAGCACATTGAAAAATCGCTAGAGCTTAAGTTAATGTAGAGAACCTTTCTAATATAAAAAACAGGTATTTGATGTTATTGTTGTTAATTTGCACTTAGTTTCTCTATCATTCCATAAGTACTTAGGTTATTATGGAATGATGTTAAGTTAATATTGTCAAATAATGTTAAGAAAGTTGACAAGGAAGACATACTGGTGTAAAGAGATGACGTTATTGCAATACATAAAAAAAAAACATGTTTGTAGCATCACATAGCTTTGTGAGAATTCAGTATGATCCTGAGGCTGTGGTGACAAGTTATTCTGTGTGTGGCCAGTATGCTATAGATAAAAGCAGAAACAACTAATTTGTCATTGGAAATAAAGTTTGTATTCAACATACCTTATTATCTCAATGAAATTAATCTAATTTAATTTAATTAATCTAATTAATTGTCCAGAAGTTTATGAAATTGATTGTGAAGTTCAACAAAGACCATTGTAGATCATTTAATGTTGATGTGCAAAATTATATCAGTGTAATGATATTGTGGCATTTGTGGACAAAATATTATTCAAGTCATTTTGCCAATGTTGTTTATTGGCACAATGACAATTGACAGCTGTACCATTCCTATTGCTTACATTATTTCATCAAAGTTGCTGTGATTGTATTGTCTGTAAATGAAAGACAAGCCTTTGAAAAACAACAATGAACTCAAATCCAAAGAGCCACTGAAACCAAAACAAAAAAAACCTAATGTGAGAAACTAAAAACACCCCACCTGTAAACATCCTACCAGAACATTGACCAAACATACATTTTACATTGCATAGTTTAATACACCAAGTGTTGATTTTTTTGTATCCACAGTAATCATTAGAAACTAACTACCAGATTGCTATTGTTACGTATTAACTTAAAAGGAGAAATAACAATGACTGAAAATGAGAATAGAAAGTAGATAACGTAAGCAACAGCACCAAATTTGACTGTTAATGAATGCCGGTTTCTTCAGAATTCAGCCTTGAAGGGGTAGTCCTTGTGCTTCATGCTCCTGGGTGGCAGAGAAGACACACTTCAAAAAAAGGAGGATTATACAACAATGTGTATACTTTTTTACTTTTTTTAACAGGTTGATCCTTTGCATATGGTAAATACGGTACAGTATGTGGTTAACTCACCCTCTCATTGGACGGACTCTACAGTTCCTGTTGTTATCTAGTATTGTCACTATAGGATGCACCTATAGTGACTATGCAAATGCTTAAAACTATCAGAAAACATGAATTTATTGCAGCATCCGTGCAAAATGAAAATGAATACCATCCTATATAAAAATTGAAAGGTGACAAAATACAAGGCAAAGTACAAACCGGACAGTTATGACCTTTGCAAAGCAATCAAAGAGGCAGTATAGCTACTAATTAGTTATAACTTCATGGGTCATTAATGCACATCTACAATACAATCTGTATTGTAAATTCTCTTTGAATTCATACATATTCTGTTCTCAAATCTTTTCTCATCTTAAGACTACTGGAATCCCTTCCAGCATTCTTATCAGCAGATCTAGCTCCAAAGTTTTTCTCTGGTGGACAGATAGCTAGTGATAATGCAAGATTAACTTCCAGATAAACATAATGGGCCAGTTTTTAATCTTAATCCGTGTCTGCGAAACCAGCCCCATTGTAGCTGACTTCACTTTTTCAATAATAAGCATAACAAAAACAGGTGGCCACGCATAGTTTCTGCAAGAAATACATGCTCAGTTGTTTTAAGCTAACCCTATTTGCATAAGATGCAGAAATTATTTTAGTTAGTGAGAATTCACTATGTGTCTGATATCCAAAAAGCATTGCAGTTCTGTTGTCATCTAAGGGAATGATTGCTACTTATTGCTTTGCATTATTTATGTGTAATAAAACCTGAAGCTGCACGTGTCTTATCACAACATTGAAACAAAGAATGGTGCATTTTAACATAAAATTGATTTTTAAATGGTCAGATTTTTGAAAATGCAGATTGTTAAAGAAAGCCAATATGATTCATAATTCCGATAGAAATGTATTGCAGATCAACTGCACTCCATGATTTAAAAATGATTTTATTTAAAATTTTAAAATATTATACAAATTGATTTTGTTCTCACCGTGGTTTGTCTGGGGAGCCCAGGGGACTGTAGGCTGTCACTGAGATGCCCACCTGTTTTTCAACAAAAACTCCCTCGAAGCATGAAAAGTAAAACAAAGTTAACTAATTAAAATGTAAGGTGTTTTCTTCAACATTCTCAATAATTATTGAATATTTTTTTCAGGAAGTTTGAATGGGTTCAGTGGCAATAAAAACCACAATGTGTAAACTAAAATATTCAGACTTGAATGTTCACATTCATCAGGATGTGAAGATTTATTGGGATAGTTTTTAATGTACCGGTTCATCTGGGTGGGATTGCTGGGCCCGGAATATATCAGGAAAATAAGGTCACTAATCCATTTCTGCCTTGCCTCAGGGGGAAAGGCTGACTATTTGGCACAGAACTGGCCTAGGCTGTCATTGTGAATAGGACAATTGGACAACGATATTGACATTGAGGCCTCTGCCCTTTAGGAATTACTTAATTTGAGCGTTGGGTGCTCAGTCTAACTTAGGTGCAGGGATACCAGATACATTTTTTTCTATATAGAATTAACATTGTGGGCTTCACAATTTGTGTTCACTGTTAGCCTGTAAGCTTTTAAGGCAGGGTTAGACAACTAGATTTGGGCACATTTTCTTGGAGGGTCAGGAGGCCAGAACATCATTATTGTCTTAAATATTTGAATTTTGCAAGCCCAGAAATAGCTTGTATTTGAAGATAATTCAGTTGAAACATGATTTTTTCAGTAATGAAGGAAAGTGAAACTTGGTTGTTGGCAGGTTTATACTTGAGGCCGGGCTTGTTCAGGATGGATTCAATCTGGTCTTTGTTGAAGTTGGAGGTACCGATAGCCTTGACCAGACCAGCATCCACCAGTTCCTCCATGGCCTAGTACAGAACATCAGATCAGACTGAGGTCATTATGGCATTACCAAAGGGATATGGATTACAAAAAAGGCAGGGTTGTGTTCATTAGGTCTGCATTTCTCATACATTTTTGTGCCAGGGACTGTCAAATATGGTTTTTCTTGTTTGGACCATTTGTGTAAAAATCAAAGCTTACTGTATTTATTAAAAACACATTTTCTTACAATTTATACTACCTTAAAACCCCCTGAGCGCTATTGACGCTAGCTATTATATTTTACTATTTTATTTCAATATAAAACCAAAATATATGCACTTGCGTTTTTACATTTTTCTGACTATTTCACATTATTACTCATGTAGGTATCTCAAAAATGTGTTTTCAATACATCCTTCATGTAGCTGAGGGTCTGCAGAATCCCAGAATATAAAGCACTTGCTTCTACTATAAAGGATGACCATTTTAGAAGCCAAAATGTCAAGATAGTGACAGGCGGATTTGAAAACCCTAGCTGTCAGAGGTCATCACACTACATTGTTTCAACATAGACAAAACATGGTCCATAGAAGCAATGTCATTCTATATTTTAAGAGTTACATCAGTTATTGGAATGGATTAAAAAAGTGGCCTTTCTGCTATTACCAAATAAAAAAAACTAAATATGTAAAAGTTGGTAAACCAAATAGAAATGTGAAGGTATGGTTTGTAGTGGTTTACTGCAATGCATCACAATGGTATTAGAAAATTAATGGAATCGTCAGGGAAGATTCCACTAACTGACTGTCAGGGATGACATGAATTGCGATTTTGCCGCAGTCCCTTTTAACGTGTCATACAAAGCTTGTGAGCGTCATAGAAGCAAACAGATGACACGTACAGTACATGTTCCTGAAAGTCATACCTATATTTTAAGCTGACACATGGGACTCACATCCCATGTGTCTAGGAAGCTGGACCCATCATCAATATTATTTCCATTGCTGTCAGTAGGAAACAGGTCATCTCCAGGCTGCACAAAATCAATTGTAAAACAATCCTGAAAGTGATATAACATTTTCTACCGAGCAGCAACATCAAGTAGGGGTATTCAAATCTGAACCTTGAAAGACAGTTCTGCTACTGATTTTCATTCTTTGCCTCTTATCAGATTGATTTAAGTAGCAAAAGATGTCTCTTCCCACTCAGAGTGGGCGCAGCTTCAGAAAACTAGCAAATACTACCTTAGAGGGTAGGGTCATGGGAGTGATTTCCACAACTTTATACCACAAAATAATATAGCAACTCAAATTTTCTGTTGCTTGTCAGAAAACATGTCATAGCTTAAAAAAAGATCCATTGTAGTGGCCCAGACATCCAGGATTGGATTTAAATACCCCTTTCACACATTTCTGATGGAGCCTACTTGAGCAAAATAAATTGCATAGCATTAAAAAGATGGTAGTCTGACCTGAAATCCCAAGAGCCAGTGCATCAGGTAGAGGTCCAGGTAGTCTAGTTTGAGGTCACTCAGAGTCTTCTAACAGCCTCCAATCACTATAGACTTCCTATGGAATGTACACCACAGCTGAAGAGAGAACATAAGAGAGCATACTTGCCATGTGTACATACCACCTCACTTCAACTTAATCTAAACCACAAATCCACTAACAATGAATCTTAAAGTCTACATGAAATCATGTACACCCAGGTATCAACTTTGTTCAAAGTATTGTTAAGACATTTCTCACTGCACTGAGATCACTGGTACAGTTAGGTCCGGAAATATTTGGACACTGACACAATTTTCATAATATTGGCTCTGTACGCCACCACAATGGATTTGAAATGAAACAATCGAAATGCAATTGAAGTGCAGACTTTCAGCTTGAATTCAAGGGGGTGAATTCAAAAATATCATATGAAACGTTTAAGAATTGCAACTATTTTCATACAGTCCCCTTATTTCAGGGGCTCAAATGAAATTGGACAAATTAACACAATCATCTATAAAATGTTCATTTTTAAGGGAGGCAATGACTGCTTGAAGTCCGGAAAGCATGGACCACCAAACGTTGGGTTTCCTCTGTGATGCTTTGCCAGGCCTTTACTGCAGGCTGTCTTCAGTTGTTGTTCGTGGGTCTTTCTGCCTTAAGTTTTGTCTTCAGCAAGGGAAATGCACGCTCTATTTTTTTTTTTCGTATATATATATATTTTTTTTTTCCAGAGAACATATGGAGACCTATATCAATATACCATGCCCTTCCCATTTTGGAAAAACAAATGTATCATATAATTTCGCACGCTATATCTGTTGCCCTGTTCACTTTTATTGTAGCCGGGGGAGGTTTCCTTCAAAAAAATCATAAACTCTCAAAAATGTATTAATTAAAAAAATGAATGTCTCCACAGTCCAGGATTAAGCTAGATAATCCGAAAAAGGCCCCATGATCAAAAATAGTGAACCTTTCCTGTAACTTGAATATATAGCTCCATTTGCAGTGGTCTCTTAATTTTAACCCTTCTTTTCCTCACTCAAAACCTTTTCGACTTTTTTGGAAAGGAAAGAAAAGGTGCAGTGGTCACTTAATATTTTCCGGAGCTCTATTTTGGTAAACAGCCAAAATAACAAAACTTGTGTCAGTGTCCAATTTTTCTGGACCTAATTGTATATTGTTATTCATCTTACCTCGCTGACCACAAAGAGCTCCTCTCTCTTCACCACCCCCTCATTGATCATGGCATGGATGCCTTCTCCCACCTGGGTCTCGTTCTGGTAAACGAAAGCCCCATCAATGTGCCTGTAGCCTGCAGCTATGGCCGCTTTCACCACCTCAGTCACATTACCAGGAGAGGCCTGGTATAGAGAAGGGAAACAGAATAATTATTTAAAAGTGATTCTGATGTATAGGTTTTAGAGTATATTTCAACTGGGTAGGAATTTATTGAAAAAAGGGAATTTATGAACAAAGATCTGTATATTAAATAATTATCACAGGCATAGAAGAGTTAGCGTTTGATCAAATATTTGTGGTAAATAAAAGGATGTAATTTTCATAAAATAAGTGCCACAAGCTACAACTGGCTGGAACCTTTGCTCATGTGGATGGAAAAGTATTGGAAGTTTTGACTTAAACTCAAAATATGCATCTAAAATCAGTTAAGAGGTTTAATGGAATTATCAATAAGGTAGGGTTCAGTGGATTCATGTTAATACATTTTATGTCTCAATTAGACCAGATAGGAAGCCGTGGAAAAGTATAAGTATGTCAAACAATGTATAATATCACCCTTAGGAGTTCAGTATAACTTATGAAAGTGTTGCACTTCAAGTCAGTTGAGAACCAAGGTTAATTTTCAAGGATCACCTGGCCAAGGATATTCACTTGCCAGAGGAAACACAAAACCCATAGATAAGTACAAATAAATAAACACTATGTACAAGGAATAAACAAAAATCAAATGACACTAAATGCAGCCAGTAATATAGATAGCTTAGACGGATTTAGCAGATGTAACTTTTTTTATTTAGCTTCTATTTTAACTGTCAACCTAGGTCTATTGTACAGCTGAGCCCTGTGTTACAGAAAATAAAATCATCCAAATATACAGTTATGAAAAACATTAACACTGAACAACAAAAAGGTCACTTAGCAAGTGTTTGAATTGCCCTATAGGCACCAAAATGCCTAGCTTGAGTTTATTCTGCAAAATATTCCATGGCCATAGATGACAAAAGCAGTTTTCCCTAACTCTGAGTGACCCTGCAGTATCTCTAAGACTAACTAGTCTTAACAGCGTGTTTGATAACTGATTATTTTTGTATTTATTTTGAGTTAAGATAGCTTGGAAGTTTCTGCATTAAAGCCTTATATATCTATATCTATATATATATATATATATATATCTATATATAGATATATATCTATCTATATATATATATATATATATATATATAAATATATATATAACATCAACCAATGTTTGGCCCTTCTGGAAGACAGAAAATCACAGCCAACTTAAATGTATAAAACACAATGATGTGTTTTATACATTTAAAATGTATGATGTGTTTTATACAACACAATGATGTGTTTTATACATTTTTATACATGTGTGCAAAAGTTCAAATGTTCAAACCAGTAATAAAATGCAGAGCTGGTTGTTAGACTGCCTCTAAATATTTTAGTACTGAGGCTAATGTTTGCATGTATAGCACATATCATAATCTAGTACTAACATAAGTGGATTGTAAAATTTTGTAAACTAGCTTGCTCAAAACGTATACTCTTTTCAGACATACAATGCAGCAATGTGTAGATGCCGGCACCTGATAACCTTTCAGACAATTTAAAATAGTGCTGTGTCAGAAGTGGTGGTATCCTTTCAGACATGGGAATTCTGCTCCAGTATAGAATGTTAGTATCGTTTCCCTGACCATGATAAGCTACACAGAGTGATGTGCTATATCTTGGTTTTATCCCATTTACACATGGTAGGATAGCAAGATGCCTTTCCTACTAATTAACGTGCTAAGTTATGTTACAAATACACAGTACTTTTTTTAAGAGCGAGCATTCTGCAAACAGGCAGCAGACAGACTGTGCTAATGTAGATCAAGCTTATTTGACAGTTCTGGTTGTCTAGTGAAGGACAATAGTTCTCTTTAGACACAGCGTTTCTTTACCGCAGTGGTATTCAAATGTGGACCTCAAAGCCAGTTCTGCTCCATTTTTCCACTGTGACCCTGTAATCAGGGACTTGTTTTCATCTGGGACACTGGGTGTAATTATTAATGAGGTAGAACAGAAAACCAGCAGGCTACGGACCTCGTGGGGGAAGATTTGATTACCCCTGCTTTACAGACTTCAGAAATGCCGGCAAGGTAGCGGTTCAAACCCATCACCAGAGGTTTTGTGACGGCATTTTCCTTTAAAGCGGTAATGTTCCCTTACAGATAAACAACTATTCTTTTTAGGCGGCACAGCCCGTACACCAATCAGCCATAACATTATGACTACCTGCCTAATATTATGTAGGTCCCCCTTTTGCCGCCAAAACAGCCCTGACCCATCGAGGTTTGGACTCCACTAGACCTCTGAAGGTGTGCTGTGGTATCTGGCACCAAGACGTTAGCAGCAGATCCTTTAAGTCCTGTAAGTTGCGAGGTGGGGCCTCCATGGATCGGACTTGTTTGTCCAGCACATCCCACAGATGCTCGATTGGATTGAGATCTGGGGAATTTGGAGGCCAAGTCAACAGTGAACTCATTGTTGAGTTCCTCAAACCATTCCTGAACCATTTTTGCTCTGTGGCAGGTCGCATTATCTGAAAGAGGCCACTGCCATCAGGGAATGCCGTTGCCATGAAAGGGTGCACATGGTCTGCAACAATGCTTAGGTAGGTGGTATGTGTCAAAGTAACATCCACATGAATGGCAGGACCCAAGGCTTACCAGCAGAACATTGTCCAAAGCATCACACTGCCTCCGCCGGCACTCCTTCCCATAGTGCATCCTGGTGCCATGTGTTCTCCAGGAACGCGATGCACACGCACCTGGCCATCCACGTGATGTACAAGAAAACGTTATTCATCAGACCAGGCCACCTTCCATTGCTCCGTGGTCCAGTTCTGATGCTCGTGTGCCCATTGTAGGCGCTTTCGGCAGTGGACAGGGGTCAACATGGGCACCCTGACTGGTCTGTGGCTACGCAGCCCCATACGTAACAAACTGCAATGCACTGTTTTCTGACACCTTTCTATCAGTACCAGCATTAACCTTTTTAGCAATTTGAGCTATAGTAGCTCGTCTGTTGGATCGGACCACACGGGCCAGCCTTAGCTCACCACATGCATCAGTGAGCCTTGGCCGTCCATGACCCTGTCGCCGGTTCACCACTTTTACTTGCTTCCTTGCTTGGAACACTTTTGATAGGTACTGACCACTGCAGACCGGAAACACCCCACAAGGGCTGCAGTTTTGGAGATGCTCTGTCCCAGTCGTCTAGCCATCACAATTTGTCCCTTGTCCAAGTTGCTCAGATCCTTACGCTTGCCCATTTTTCCTGATTCTAACACATCAACTTTGAGGACAGAATTTTCACTTGCTACCTAATATATCCCACCCACTGACAGGTGCCATGATAACAAGATTATCAGTGTTATTGACTTCACCTGTCAGTGGTCTTAATGTTATGGCTGATCGGTGTATGTCTGAAAGGGTTTTTGCCCTTCACTATGTTAGCAAGCGCATGCAATCTCCTGTTTGTTTCATAGTTTTTGCTCTTCTGTATTAATAAGCTTGATGGCTGTATTTGGTTTTATTATAAGCAATCACATTTTCTTTATTGTAAGTAAACATACCCTACTATATTCTGACACAATACTAGCAAGTCATAAACTCTGACGTGATTGGCTGCCAAATCAAACCGAATGTTCTGTCACCCGTGTTGCTGGACAATCAGGAAATCAGTCAGAATGTGAACTTACTAATGAGAGTCAATAGTAGAATACACCGGATGCAGCTTGGTTGCATAAGTGTACATTTTTTCCTTATGTCATTTGCTGATGGTCAGAGCTATTTGCATGCGTTCAAAGCATATGAATTTATCTAACTACCAATAGGTCATGAATGTAGGATAACCAGGTGCTCTAGAAGAATTGAAATGTGTGGCCTGGGGTGCCTGTGCAATTGTCTGTTCAAACTAGATGGCAGGACGTGCAAATTTTGTGAAAGTACAGTAGGTTATATCAAGCTACAATACAAAAAATCCTATTAATTATTAGAATTACAGATGACTGTCATATACAAAGAGCAGGCAAGACATAGTTAGGTATTTAAACAAAAATTGATGTATTAATTAGTCGCAGATGTCAAATGCATAGGCTACAACATAGTAGTTTGCAAAAGTAACTTCCTCAAAGACCAAGCAAAACTTACAATATTCAAAGCTATTTATTAAAATGGTAACTACAAGTATAACTACAAGTAAAAAGGGATTACTTGCTAAATCTAGTACCAACCTTTAGCATCCCAAGGCCGACAACAGGCATTTCTGCACCAGTGTTCAGTTTCACAGTTGTTGTCATCTTAATTTTTGTTGCAATAAACAAGAACACTCTTAGATATACAGGGATGCAGAAAGTGCTAGTCTGACCATCTAAGTGTCAGCTTAAGGTGTTTACATCACTTTACAGTTTTTCTCAATTGTTTACACACAAATTCTGGTACTTGAGACACAATGACCACAACATGTAACTCATTCACCAACCCCCTGAACCAATTCTGCTAAACTACAAGCACAATTCCTGCTTTACACTCAAATTGCAGTTCTAAAACACACTTTTTTCAAAACACTACACACAATTCTCTGCTTTTGGCACAAGT